>JXOV01016432.1:0-11096 GCA_001014945.1 Clogmia albipunctata | reverse complement strand
TCAATCCGTTTTCTTATTTACGTCTCTTATCTCTCGTTATTACCGTTTGAGAATTAACGCTCAAATGTGTTTGGTTGACAAGACACAATACATGTACAACGTTATTGACGATTAAATTAGTTTCAAATTTTGCAAGATAAACACATATCGAACAATTATTATTTAATAAATACACTTTTCCAAATGAATGTATATAGATATGCACATACTCGTACATATTTAAAAATCTTTACCTACAGATCAAATTCTAGTTTTAATTTTCTAATCGCTTAAAAGGACCAATCAGTTAATAGGGCCAAATTATGCCGGTCCCAGAGTGGTCCTAATAAGCGGCGTCCACTGTATTAGTTATTTGCAATTAAATCGTTTATTGTGAAATTCTAATTCTGAATCCATGTCCCTTGTATTAAAATATTTAAATTTAAAATGTTTATTGCTAATACAATTTTTGACAAATGAGGCCGATATTATGTATATTAGTACAAGCCAATTATAAAATTTATAACTTAATACTTTTTTAGGAGGAAAGTGTCATCATATTTGTCGTCATCGAAACAGATTCATATGTAGTAAATATCTGAAAATTTGTTTTTTTAATAGTACAATATTTTTAATTAAAAGAAATTTGACTATATCTGGTGGGACACTGATATCTAATTTTTTTCAAAAAGCATAAACATAGGCTAGACACAGTGGTCAACGGTAATTGTGTGTCGTCGGGTTTTAAATTCTTTCGTTTAGAAAAACGGAATCTTAGTATTTGCTTAGTTTGAAATGTTAATTAAAAGTTCTTATACTCTAAAATTTCAACAGCCGTTCTATTGATTGATTAAAAGCAAATTATCTTAGTCCTAAATCGGAAAATAAATATCGCATAATGAATATAGAACAATAAACAAAAAAAATGTATTCGCACTGTTAGATATTATTTATTTTCAAAACTAATTCAACACAATATTTTTTTTTAATAAATTTTAATAATGGAAATATTCAAGTTTTCTTTGTTAACAAATATTAGGCAATAGAAACTTTAGTGCTGATACACAACACATATACTTTTGGTATAGATATCACCAGTAAGGGTGACATTTGTATTACAGGTTTAAAATAATGAGTAGTACAAACTTTGTGCCAAAATTCAGCTTAATTTCTGTTTGGGGGACCGAAACGAAATCATTGACAAGTGGGATTTGCACATTCTGGTCTGGGATTGCCCAGTGAGTCCTATTGCCTCATGTTTGGTCTCCAAGGGAGTTTATTGTCTTCCCCAAATAAACATGTGAAAACGAGGTTTGTCGGAATTAGGTTGCCTATCCTGGCAAATCTGTCTTCGTTTTAATTAAGGCGTGACATATGCGTATCTCCTCAACTAGACCACTACTACACAATGGCGACATACAGTCGTCAATTTTATCCGAATAATGCCACTGGTCGTTGTGGTACAATGTCATTCTGGTTGACTGACGCAGACACGATCAAACATACTGTTTGTTGGGTCTGCCCAGAGACACATAGAGAGAGGGGTTTTGCCATTGGTTTGGTGTGGTGGAAAACTTGTGGGATAACACGGCATGCATGCCAAAGTCTTTGTCCAGTTGTGCGATGTGACCAGCTGCAGACGCACATTAATTCTGGAACAGGATCTATGGCTTAAGCTTTCATAAACAGAATTGCAGCATCAATCAACGTAAAATATAGAAATCACAGCAAAACTGTCATTTATATTCAAGTAGGCGAATGTAAATCCATGACCACTTGTGTAGGGTAGTCAGCCCAGTCCCCATGAGGACATGAGGGGTGGTAGTTTTAATTTATAATCCCCGATAATTAATTTTACAAATTAGGTTTTTAATTAGTAAAACTGTTGAAATCCACAAACTGTTCATTAAAAATGGTGAAATGAAAATTCAGCGAATTACATCGTAAAACAATTACCAATGGGCGCAACGGCGGTGGACAGTGGGTGGCACTGCACTGCACTGCTCTGCTCTGGACAGTGACACTACAAGGGCGACAGACGCAAAACCAAATTCGCAGTGACAAAATTTAATTGATTTACAAATATGTACAACAGTTAAAAATGAATTTGAATTCAGCAAAGGTATTACCCACTCTAAAGCTTTGCTATATTTTGCACTCGGTGGATAGTATTTATGTCCGGTTTGCTGGTGCCACATACCAGATCCGTACGTAACTATCAATTTGTGAACAAATGATAATATGGAATAATACACACATTGCGACCGTAATCATTAAAGTTATACAACATATTAGACCAGTATCCAATTTTTATTCGGTCGTACATTGTGCAAAACAGTTTCGCTTTAGCCACATATATACACACATACACAGATGTTCAGTTGGATTGCAGTAATTAGTGTCACAAGGCACAAAACTACCAGGCGGTAGTTACAAAATAGTTCATCCACTCTCACACCGTGGAGTTTCCTGGATCCCTAAATTATATGCGTCACACTCAAAATTCGATAATTAAGCATTCCAAACTGATTGCCACCATCATTTATCTTTAAAGTCTAATTGACAGTCAAAAGTTTGTTCTCTGTTAATAAGGCAGTAGAAGGTGTTGTTTTGCATGAGAACTTCTGACAAAATTAGTATTAATTAATGTTACATCATTGTGCAATTTCGCATAAAACATTGTGCTTCGTCACTAATTCAGATAAAAATCTTTTGCTTGGAAGTAAACGAAAAAGATGCTATCAAATTTTTACACATACAATATTCCATTAAAAAATTGAAGGGTTGTTAATTATAGTATGTAGGAAAGGGTGTAAAGTTAATTGTGTTTAATGTCGTACCGATTGTGAAAATCGAACAGATGTATTGTTTTATCGTTGCAATACAAATTGCCAATACTACAGAATAAGGCATATTTTTTAATTCTGTGCAGAATGAATTAGTTCATGATTTTATAATATTCTTCATAATATTTCTCTCATGGTATACACATGCAAAAAATTGGAAATAATCCAAAAATCGAACGAAAACAAGTTCACTTCTCGATATACAATTTTTATATTGTTATAGAAAAAACTGTTAAGGTTATTATTTTAAATTTTTTTTAGTAAATATGCTTAAATTAACAAGATCATCAGAAATAAAGAAAAAACCTAAATATAAATGACTCATGATTCAAAATTATTGGGCAGAGATTCGATAAATGAGAAGCTTTAACTTCAAATTGTATTATTTAATCGATGAAATAATTTCCAAAAATATATTGTAAAGCTTTGCAACAAATAATTCTAGTTGCACGACCGTAAATATTGCTCTTGTATATATGCAATAATTCAAAATATACCATATACTAATCCAATATTTGAAAAGAGCATTAAATTGGGACTCATGAGCGAAATAAACTATGTGAACGGAATGATTTTAGGCGTGCATAAATTAATGTCTTTGGGAAGATACACCTATGAAATACTATATGGTGGCTTACAGTGAACAAAAATAATTTTAACCACTGGAACAGCCAAGCTGATTGGTAACAAATAGGCAATACCGAGTCCATAGAGAGAGCACTGGTGCGAGTGTTTGTCAAGGGGATTTTGTTATTTTTAATTTGCAATTCGATTCGAGCCACACATATACAAATACATATGTTTGTGAATCAAAAGTTTTCCGGAGTTGTAATCAAATCCCATCCACCTAGTCCAATCCAATCCACTCCACACCACACTACGCCACCCTGTCCTGCCCTAACACCATTCAACGTAATGGCCAGCGGTGAAATTTGTTTTGTGGTCATTGATAATGGACCCCGTTTGTATCTAAATAATGTAAATTATCAATGATCCGAATGGCAATTTTCGGGAATATTTATACAGGTTATGTGTTTTGCTTCGACCGCCACGTCCAACTCGGTGAATGCTAAATGGACTATGTGCACCGAGAGCACAACATACGGCAAACAAAAGCTCAATTGACCATGATCACCTGACCACTTGCAGCTATTTACCTGTGCATAATTTCACATATTTATTATTCAAAGAAAATTCCATTCTCTTTCTCCTGCTCCTCATACATATACCTAAAACGTTAATGTTGTATGTGAAGATGAATCCAGAGCTTAATTTCACGAAGGAGAAGGAAGGGAAATTGTTCTTTCAGAACCGGGAAATGCGACCGAATTTAATATTCAAAATACAAAAATCAATATTTGATTTCCCGTTCTCTTCGAGCAACTTTTACTTAATTACAGGATTTAAACGGTATGGTAATTGCTTTGCTTGCACTACCCTCATGCTGCTGCAAGTGAAGAGCTTTTTGACATTGGGGAGAGAAAGTTCGTTTTTTACTTAAGTGGCTTTCGTAAAACAATTTTTTTTGTGTATATACTGTAAGAGCTATTTGTCTTTCCCGTTTTCCTGTCACAAGTCGACATATACGCAAGTATGGAGAAATTTAAAGACACTCATCTATTGTATTCTTCTCTTTATCAGAATAATGATAATGGGCACCGTCAACAACAACAAAAAATAAAGCATTTTTTGTTTTCATCTTAGTTTCCATACAATGCGTACAAAATGCAGGATAGAGGAGAGATGTGGAAGAGAGGAAGTTGTTTAATATAAATTTCAAGTGGATAATAATTCACCATTATTATATCGTTTTGAAAAAGTACGAGACGAGATTGTGAAGAGCAAAAGCCTTTGTCGTAATAATTTGGCATTGTTATAAAGTTGCTGGAAGGCTACCAAAACGTTCTTCGTTAATTAACATTGCTTATTATAAACTATCGATTAGAGTTTGACCCCTCGATGAGCAGTTCAACAGCTCCAGATAGATCCTCGTATCAAGTACCCTTTCTCATATACTCTTCAACATCCAGTGGACAAAAAAGAAATACATCCGTTGGGACAATACAACCAGTAGAACAAAAACGAGACATGATAACATAAAATTGGTGGATTCGAGTTAGGCCATCGCCATTTATACATACAAATGTTTTTAGAATTTATGGGAATTTCTACCATCCATCAAATAGTGTACTTGCGATTTATTATCTTTGAGCTTTCATAAATATTTTGCCGGGGAGCAAATATGACAAAAAGCGATTACGTAAATGTAAGTATTCAACAATAACGGCTCACAGAGATTAGACAGAGCCGAGCGCCAAACAACGTACAAATGTGTTCGTACTACAAGAGAGAGAGTAAAGACCACCAACCTCGCTACACAATAACATAAATTCCATTTGAATGTGTCAGAAAAATAAATTTTCTGTTGAACATTTTCCACTTCTGTCATCTAAATATTTTCAATTTTTTACCCCCCAAACTCTTGTGTTTACATATGAATGCCATATGACAAAATGGTCCATTTTTCAGCTCTTTTGCGAGTGTGAAATTTTCGTTGGAGGAAAGTGGTTTAAACTGTGTGTATGGTTCCAGCAATTTGCCACAAAACTAGTTTTAAAATCAAAAATTCCAGACGAAATTAAATTCCCAAAATTCCTTAATTTCGTTTTAAACAATAAACTTTAAATAATGTTGTAAGTGAGATTACTCAATTTGATAAATTATAGGAAAATCTTTTCAAGTGTTAATATTACTTACTAACCTAATTTATTAAAATATTTTAGATTCGTTTTTCAAACTTGAGCAAACCTACGATTAAGAAGACTTTAATTCATACAAATACATGTATGTACCTATTTTAGGCAAAACCAATTACACGATCGTAGATAAGTGTAAGTGATTACAAATTGATATAATCAATATCAATAACTATAAAAATGATTTTGGTATAATATTAACTTTAAAATACTCTTAAAACAGGACCTTTAATAAGTATTCGAAATCACAGAATAACATTTATTGGATTTTCTTCTTCTTCTACGACTCAATAACCGTTACCGGTCTAGGTCTAACCAATTGGTTTTACGTAATCGAATTTATCAAATGTCCTATCTATTCATTTGCCAATCTTTCACAATTGACAATTGAATAGCATGTATTTACGAATCATTATTTGTTATGATGTGATTAGCACCATGAACAAATGATTCTATATAGAGCGTATTAATTGACAGGTTTTGCCATCGAAACAGAACACACATACTACGAAGAAGACCATCCCTTTCACACTTTCATCTGTATCCGTTCATTGAACAGCAGCAAATAAATACTAGTATTGGAAAGATCCGGTTTATCTCTTCGATGGAAATAATCCATTACAGAATGATTAACAACTAATACAAAAAAATGTTTTAAGAAAATATTTTTAGACAAAATAATTAAATAACAGTGTAATTTGTTTGAAGTGGTACCAATTTGTATTAATAAACTATATACCTTCGATAAAAAGTCATAAAAATACTTAATAATATACGAACAACCGTTATCGGTTTGTGAACGAAGAACCCGCTCGGGGATCATAGTCCTTATTTAAATAAAAAATATATAAATAAGATAATTGTCCAAATGCACGAAAACCTGGCATTAGGTGTATAGTGGACAACTATACGCCCATCCACGTAATTCGCTCTAGCTCGCCCTTCCCCTATAAAACTTGCTGGCCCTATATATAGATATGGCAGTAAAGACCTAGCTTTCTAGTAGAGGTTCACAGCTAGCAATTTCGACAGTTACTATGAATTAAATCAGTAAATGACAGTGTAAAGATAGAGATTAGGATTTGTTGTGGATAAACAGTTAGTAAGGTTAATGTTTGATTAATAATTCATTCATGTTTTAGTCCTTTTTATTAGTAAAAATTACAAAAATTACACAACTTATCTATGGTATGGTAAGTTGGGCGCAGAACCCGCTCGGGGATTATAGCCCTTATTCATATATTAATATATGAATAAGATCATGGTAACGATGCACGATAACGTATCAACAGGTGTATGAGGACAGTCATATGCCCCTCCCCGTATATCGCCCGAAATAGGTGGGTTGGTAGGAATAAGCAGTTAGAAAGGTAAATATTTGATTTATAATTTATGTGAGTACACAACTTATCTGGCGATATTTAAAATAACTAAATAAAATCGAGTTCCTATTATATTAATCGATGAACATTGTGACGGGCGCAGATCGAATGGCAGTTTTTGCGGCGACTTCTTTCCGACTTATTCGATCCCCGGTATTTCTCTTCAGGCTCCCTCGACTGGGAATGCGTCGAATAAGCCGTAAATAAATTAACATCCAACTGTCCGTCGCGAGTTTAATTTGCACGAACACACACACACAGAACTTCTGACTAAATTGATTCCGCTTAAAAAATCAAACTGTCACCCAAAATATACGCCTACTCCCCATACGAACAATCTCTTAATTTAAATGTGAGAACAATTTATAAATTACATAATGATTTTTTCCAAACAAAATATCTTTCTGCTCATAAATAATTCTTTTTAATTGCCTTCACTTCAACTGTTTATTAAAAATTAAATTTCAGATTCGTTATTTTTCATTTTCCTATCATAGTAAATCCTTATTAGTCTTGTGATTAATTTCTTTGATATTGCACTGGTGAAGTGTTTATTTTCTCACCCAGTAGATTAAATGCATCTATCTTGCAATAAAAGTAATTCATTTCAGCGGATAATAAAACCGTTTCCGAAATTTTCTTCATCTTTCTTTCGAACTTATTTATGGCCCTACCATAACAATCCCACTGAACACTATGAGCCAAATATACGTGTAGATATGTGTAATGCTTAATGCTAGACCATTTGAAAAGTACTTTAAACCAGAACGAAACTTTGGAATTGTTTCATCGTTTCACTTTGCACCGAATATAAACTTTAAATGTTATATTAATTCAATCCCACTCTGGACTAGGGACTGACAAGATTTTGGTTGTGTCTGCTGTTTTTATCTTTAAGCTCTGTGGCATCCAAGTGACATGTACATAATTTCGTAAATCCCTGAATGCCACAAATGTTGCACAGACATGTGCATCACTATGGTTTTTTCTTCTTTATTGTTTGGTATACAGAAGATTAATAGCACCAAAAAGAGAAGGCCAACCGCTTTGAGCTATTCTCAAATATATGAAAATTAGAGCTTTTTGGCGACTACTATCATACTGTAAATTTGTTTATACCTTTGATTATTCCAAAAGTTAAAGTCCATTCATTAGTAATTTTAGTTACTGAATTTTGAATTTTTGTAATATTTTTATTAGTTTCATTGAAAAACGCATAAACACAGAATATCACTTTTGAACTCTTTTTACTGTGAATTTCAATTTAAGTTTTAAGTTGCATATAATTAATATATTATACATATTTCACATCCTAATTATAGAAACTAGATATAGTTTATTCATTAAAGTTGAGAAAATCGATTAACATATATCGTTATATTAAAATATTTTTTAGTTCAATTGAAAAGGCCCCGGCCTACCATAGTAAATCACAGTTTATTTTGGAAAATTTGATTTGAATTGTGTAGGACATCCTTTTAAACCCTTATTTTCAATTTTTTTGCCAGATCGGACTGGCAGTTCTGTTTTAATCGAATCTTAAATGAGCGTTTTGGCAGCATTTTGAAAAATGGAGAAAAAACCATACCTTGGTAATTTCATTCTTGATTTTAGAGAGGTAATTACTGAACGAAATCAATGATATTTTAGATAAAGCTCAAGAATATTCTTGTTAATAAATGGCAATTGTCAAATTTGACTTAGTATGTTCTATCTTGGTTTCACGACTGTTTTTGCTAAACCATGTCCAAGTGCGCCAAAAACTGATCCCATGGCGGGTAAAGTGAAAAAACACAGAACTTCGAATAAGTATGCCCCAAATGGAAAGTGGTCAAGATATCTGAGATAATAAAGATCTAAAACCACTGCATAGATTTTATTTTCGATTAGTATTGAAAATGAGACATCTATCCGCGCGAAGCCTGTCGCGATTTTTCACTTTTACAACAAGTACATAGTAAGACTATTTCAAAGCAATGTTTAGCGCAATTTAATCACAATCCAAATGACTTTTTCCCTGATTTCGGGATAAACCATAAGTTTGTTGATAATTACCCGACAAGAAGGTGGCTTCAGTTTACGTGAATTCGGGAGGTATGATCAATGTTAATTACCTAGTATAGGTTAATAGGATAACAGGGCTTGACTTTATTGAAATTTTTGACATATTTGACGCTTAATTACAGAACATATCGACTTCATTTGGCAAAGAAAATATTGTTCATTCGTCGATTCCTACCTCTTCCGTGGCGAAAGTAAAAATGGTCGTATTAGACTACGATAATGATTCATCTTCTATATTCTCTTGGCATGATCTATTACTAGTATTTTCAACATTTAACCTTTAAAAAATCTTATCCTGAACTTAAATGCCAGACGATATAAGAGCCTCCTACACAATTCAAATCAAATTTTTCAAAATAATTGTGTTTTACTATGGTAGGCAGGGGACTTTTTAATTGGTCTGATAATATCTCATTTTGTTATATAACAGTTTATTGAAATCCAAATACTGGAAACCATGCATACAATTCATATTAGAAAAGATATTAAAACTGTCGTTATATATTTAATTATAGATAGATCTTATGAAGTCTTAATGTTATAATATACGCGAAGCATCCAAATTTTACTAAAATTATCTTTAAACTAGAAAAGATTTATATGCTTAAACTGAAAATAGCAAATTTTAAACTTCTTATAAACTATTTGCTTAGCGAATATAATCATAGTTGATTTTGGAGCTTGGAATTGTTCCAACAATAAATTAGCATTTGAAAATGTACGAGTTTAAATACTTGTTGCGTCCTTGGCTGATCGCAACACAATTTACTGTTAGTGTTAATATTTGCAATGTAGCTGACGAGCATGTTATATTATCATAAAATTAAGTCGAAAGTTCGTTAGGATATTCTTTAGTTTTGATGACTCAATTCGACTATTCCATTCCACTCGGCCAATTATCAGTCCGTAAAATGTTTGCAACTATTTACCAATTAAATTATGTGCTGAAAACTTTTGAATGGCAAATGATTTCGCCGCTTTCATGATGCCCTTTTAGCCACTACTAGTTCCCGGTCTCTGGGAATCTAATTATTTTCTTTTTTTTTGGAAAATAGTTTTATTAAATATGTACTCGTACTTGCTCAAAGTTTTTCAAAGCGCCTTTGAATTAAGCTAAAGTGATTTGTTGTTTATTGTTCGCTTCACTCTATGAATAACAAATGAATAAGAATTACGACTATATCTATTTTCGCGAAAATCAAAGAGCTGTGGTGCAATTAACTTTTGAAAGAATCTTATGTTATCATACTCGCACATCAAGTTCTTACATTTATAAGCTCACATAGTTCAAGGATTGTATTTTTAAATAAAAAAGGCTTATTCACTCAACAAGTAAGTTGTGCTAAAAATTGCACCATTTTCTGCAGCAGTTGGCAGTAATTGTTACGAAAATAGTCAGTAGTTAAAAAAGCGACCCAACTATTTTAGTATCCGGAAAATATGGTTATTGTATCAATACCAACAATTATTAATATACTAACACAATTCCCATCAACCTAATTTTCCATGTGAAAATTCCACTTGAAATGTTAAAGTTCTCTGAAATAATGATCAGATAATTTTCCTCAATAAATTTACGATTGCAATAATAACCGTTCAGTTTTGGGTTATCATACAAATAAAATTCGAATCAATATATAATACTAAATACATAAATTAGAGCTCAAATTAAAACAATATATTTATATTTTTTTATTATAATGAAATAAATGTCAACCAATCAAGTAATGAATAATACCATACTATTATAAAGGCGTGTACCAAAATGAAGCGGGATGCGTGGAAAACCCAACTTATTTTATTATTAAATATGAAGGTAAATTTTCCTTTTCAATTGCTGTATAGAATGTACGGAGTCTCAACCGTAATCAACGGGTTTTGTCATTTCAGTGTATTATCAATCAATTGATAGCACCTAGACCGGTTGTAAGTGGATCCAATCAATCTGCCCATTTTAACTCTATTTTGGAGGAATTACAATTTTCAACGACTATCGAATGATTTTTTAAGAATTAACTAGAAATATTTTTTGTCAATGTTTTTGATATACAGTGGACGCCGCTTATTAG
>JXOV01016427.1:185-17127 GCA_001014945.1 Clogmia albipunctata | reverse complement strand
ATAAATTAATGAAAACCAGCACTTTTTATATGAAAATTGGGAAAAATTTTTTATTATTATTTAAAATAATCTAGGCATTAAATTTCAACATTAACCCTTAAATTCCCAAAGTTTAGGACAATATATAAAAGACCAAGAACTTTTTAAACAAAATTTTAATGAAATTTGTTAACATATACTATCTGTTAATTATATCCAATTTGATTTCTCGAAATATCTTTAGAATTGCTCGATAGATTGCAATAGTGCCTTAAGGCACGACCAGGACTGGCGCGCATAAATTTTCCCAAACCGACGCCTTCACTGCAAAATTTACAATCAACATATCCTAATTAGGTAAACATTAAACAAATTGTATTAATTTATACAAAAACTATGGACTTCATAAAATATTAAATTATGAATTGTTGACTTCCATACATACATATGAACCAATTAAAACATTTTGTAATAAATGTAATTTAAACATGTTGAGTGTAAATTTAGTGGTGGAGGCTTCTGGTTGTGAAAAATTATTGTCCGTTATTCTNTAATTTATACAAAAACTATGGACTTCATAAAATATTAAATTATGAATTGTTGACTTCCATACATACATATGAACCAATTAAAACATTTTGTAATAAATGTAATTTAAACATGTTGAGTGTAAATTTAGTGGTGGAGGCTTCTGGTTGTGAAAAATTATTGTCCGTTATTCTTGATCATGCCTAAAGACCCGCTAACTTTGAGAAGTTGTAAAAGTGACAATTATTGCATTTTTTATTTTTTTCTTCGGATTCGTACTTCTGAATTATTTACATATAGTAATTTTCAATAGAAAATTTCTTAAATTAAATGTAAAATGGAATTTTTTTTCTTTCAAACACGTTTTAAACAGGATTTGGAAGATGTGTCATAAATAAAATAATGGTAGTTATCAGATTTTATAGTAAATCTTCTTAAAATTCAGAGTTTTGCCAAAATTTTAATTTAAATCCATTTTTTCATTAGTATTGGTGTCGTGTACAAATATAATTATAATATTAGGCCTAAACCCTGTAGAAAGTCAACGTAAAGAAATAATAATATTAAAATTATATTTGTGTCGTATAAAATACAAGATAATACAACATAAATTTCATTGCACTTCTAGCGGATTTATGCCTACTGTGTTTTTTTTTCAATTATATCGGACACATCCACTTCCCGCGCTTTTAGTAGAAAAAAGAAATAGATGGATATGGATGATGCAATGATGTAAAATAAAAAAAATACTGGAAATACAATTTCAACCCTTTATAATACAATTAAGTCAATTTTGCAAAGGTGAAGAATGGCAGGTACTATAAAATAAACAGTCCTAGCGAGGACAATAAAATAATCTTTCAAAAGGAAGAGAGATGTCCGATCCAAAATATTATAAATCCCTGACTTCATGTGTTAAGGTAATAGAATTACTAAGTAATATTGTCCTGGCGAAGGTTTTCTTATAAATAAACAAAAACCTATATTATCTCTTGACTATTTACCTAATTTATTTTAAATATAAATAATATTTTATGCTCAATCAAAAAGAAATAATGAATAAATAACAAAAACACCAATAAATTTACCTGTGGTTCTGGATTGCTGGGCTTAAATTTAGGTTTGATACAATAATCCTCTAAAGTCGTTGGAACCACGATTCCTTCCTTCTCCGCCTCGGCCTTTGCTGCTAATGCTTGACGTCTAAAAGCATAAGAATCAATTAATTATTGTATTACTCCCCTTATTTCCAAGTTAAACTCACCTAATTATATTTGGGTATTCATTGTCTTTGCCCTGCGAGTCCCTCCAGCGCCGATACATCACCGATGCGTCTACATTTGCTGGGGAGTAGGTGTTTGGTTCGTTCAGCAGCGAGATGACAGAGAGGAGAATGGTGCGCACATTCTGTGTAGGGTTCCACCTTTCACAGGGCAGCTCCCCGCTCTGTGGATCGTCTATCGGTGGGTGCAAAATTGATATGCAGAGATCGCCATTCTAAAAGAAATGGAGAAATTACAATAAATTCCAATAATAAAAATAAAAATAATAAAATATATAAATTTAAATAATTCTACAAATAACAATAAAGTTTTTACGAATTACATGATACTCCTATTAATAGAGGGTTAATATAAAATTGAAAAATTTTCATTTTTTAGTAGCAAGTCCCTCATAAGTACACACTGTTTAATTATACATTATTAAGCCATACCCGCAGACAAACACAAAACATGTACTTAGTACTTTGTATCACAATTTAACTACTAAACATTATAATTTTAAATTCTATTAGCTTAGAAGGAAAATATATTTTGACGTTTTTTGACTCTACAATAAAGTATACTATGATAATTAAAATCTTTTTTAAAATGGTGGTTCTGGCTTCTAAATGTGGTTTAAATGTTGTTTGCATTCATGGCGCTCTGTTTCTGTAATATATCGAAAAAATTAAACCGAAAGTTCTATTCGCTACTTCTCTTATTCTATGTATTTAGACCTTAACTTAGACTTAGCTTCATATTTTGCTAATAAACAGCAAATAAGTGAATTGTATAAATTTTAGTATAATTAAATACTCGCATGTTTTAAAAAAATTATTTCACCATTTTCTCAAATTTTACTCGTGTTTAATTAAAACTTTTTTCCCACACGTAGTTTCAAATAACTATAATAGTAATAATATAATTTTTTTTATATATATTTTTCATATATTTTAATGAACTTTAAAATATTAGATTATCCCACATGAAACTTTACACTTTGAGAGGGTCAATTTCGATCGTACGCCAAGGCAATATCTTTCTTCGTAACATAGTTTTCACTTATTATTCCAATAGTTATATATGTAACCTATTAATTCCGATAATTTTAGCCATGCTTTTGAACACTTCTGTATACAGAATTAAAGCTGATAATGTGTCACAACTGTGAGTACAAAACAGTTATTTATGTTAGGAAAGTGTGAACGGAAGGTTTCTATTATTATGAGTAAAATTTGTCGAATAATTTCAGGTCCAGCATTTAGAATTTTGCTATAAATTTTGATTGCAATTCGATTGGTGGAAGCTATTAAAACAAAACAAAAATTTTGTTCGTAATGATAAATAAATCAATAAATATGAGAAATATGATTAGTTTTTAGCTTTCAAAACAGTGAAAAAAGTGGCACATCGGATACGGAATTGGAAAAATTTTATTTTAACATTATTCTTAGTACGAAAAAAATTAAAATATTCTTACTCGCAAACTAAGTGATTCAAATATAACAACACAAACAAACAAAAAAACTCCAAACCAAAAATTGGTTTAAAATACTGACTTTTTATGATCATTTTTATTTTTAGTCAAATCTAGAGGACTTTAATAATAATTTAAGGTCAATTGCAACATGGTAAATCCTTAACATTAACAACATAATTCATAAATCGGAATCACCTTAAACGAGTCAATCTTTACTTTAGGGTAGTCAGACAAGTCTACCGTGAAAGTGTCTATACTTCTATTAACCCAGACTCTTACTACTGGTTTAAAACTAGTTTAAAATTCTGTTTGTTGTAAAAAAATAGTGGAAAACACAAAATGCTTTAAAATTTGTCTTCCAAGTGTAAAGTTTCATGTGGGACAATCTAATAGCTTCCAAGAAATTACAAAATAATATCAATCAAAGCCTAAGATATTTTTTCCATATTAATTTATATTATTACTTTACGCAATTGTAGGTAATGAAACACTTTCCCCAAATCGAGGTCAAAATTTGATAATGGAACGCGAACTTTTAATTGATTGTTTTAAGATGATTCCAAATTTATATATGAGAAAATTGACATTATTGGTTCGAATTATTTAGGATTTTTATGGATCTCTTCAGCTGACAACAGGACTACTCCGGATTGACTTGTATGAGAATCTATATTTAGTTTATGACACTGTCATAACTTTTGACAGAATCTGTCACACTAGGGCGACAAAAACTTTTTTATTTAAAATTGTTTCATTCCCCAACATAATTTTAATAAATTATTTTCTTCTGTATTTTAAATGAAACATAAGTATTTTAATTATTAGTTGATAAAACCTTGAAATTAAGACTTCCAAAAGATCAGCATAAAATCAAGAAAACAGTTTTTGTAATGTAATTGTTAAGTTATGGATCTTTTGCCTTAGACTTTGATACACTGGTAAGAGTTTCAACTCGGGTTTTCAACAGTAATGTTAAAGAGTTAGCTTTTTTATTGATTTAATTTTTTTAATGTGCCCTTTTTCACAAGTTAAGAAGTGCTACATTTTTCGTTTTTAAATCGAAATCGATGAAAAACTCTGGCTCAAATTTTAACACCTGTTTCTTTATTAAAACAGTTGAATTTACATTGTAACTCAAATAACTATATTAATTGAATAAATGTATTCAATTATTATAGTTAATTTTATTAAATATTTAATAAATGTCTTTTTTAGTATACGTGTTATAAGTTTAAATTTTAACGTCATAAATCAATTTTAACAAATGTCTTAATTAGAAACAATTGAAGTATAAGTATAGTAATTGACTAATTACTTTTAGATTTTCATATGTGTTATAATTAAATAATATTTGAACCTGATGTTTGACGTTTCAAACTTATTAAAAGTATTGTCAACTCCTCAAAAACTCAAAAGCTAAATGGTAATAATTCTTCTCAACGAAAAGCAAGTGCCTGCATATCTCTAAATAAATCAGATTTATTATTTTAAATCACAGTTCATTTAATTCTCAAACGTATTTAAGAAAGAACATCTCTTCCGATGTTGACAAATCACGAGATAATCAACAATACATCTTTTACGACGAAATCAAATCATCTGATTGTTAATATTGCGTATTTAGCGTGACAAATAAATTGACAAACAAACAACTTACCTCGTATACATTAGGATGCCAAACTTTTGTAAGAAATCTAATGGATGGAGGTGAATATGGGTAATCGACTGGGAACTTCATCAATGCCTGAAAAAGAGTAAAAAAAATTATAAATACTTCAATCAAATTTGTTAATAAAAATTGAATCAACTTTTACTGTGTAATAGAACTTTCTTCAAACTGTAAAGTACAACATTTAAATTGCTAATACCAATTGAAGAAATAACTGTTATCACACCAATACGATTAAGTTGACAAATACAAGACTGTGACTATTTTTAGAATTTGACTAAAAGCATTTCCATTGTACAAAGGTATTACTATAGATTACAACGTCATTATTTTGAGCTTATTAAATTTTAGCAGATTTAAGACCCCCAGGGTTCTATCTCACAAAATTTGCTTGTATCAAAATTGTTTTCTAAAAATAATAATTTATCTTGATTATTTGCTGGATGTAAATAAATGTAAGTTATAACGCATCATAATGCTTATGCAACAAATTTAATATGATGAATTTATAAAAAAAAAAAATCTATATAGACCTGATTGATTTTCTGGTTCAATTTATGAGCAATTTCATTTATCATTTATGATGTCATTTAAAATCAATATCCCTCATACCTATTCTTTAATAAATAGTTAATACAGTGGACGCCGCTTATTAGGACCACCGTTAATAGGGACAATCGCTTTATTGGACCCAAATGCCTAGGCACGGATCGGTCGTATAAAAATTCATAGCTTAACGGAACCAAACCCATCGCTTTATAGGGCCATTCTGTGGCCAAGATCACTATTACAAAGGATAGCGAGAACAAATGCAAGTGACGGCAACTCAGTCTTTTGTATACCTTTATTCACACCATTCTTGACCATGTGTTTATGTTTATTTAATCGACTGAATAGGAAAAATCCTCTCCTCACATGTTTGTGTTTGCCGAATTTATGACACCGCAATAGTCTTTCTGTTGTAAATTTTTTGGTGGTCAATATATTCACCACTACATACAGAATCATATTTAATTGTTAAATAGATTGCTGAATTCATACCGTTTTCTTATTTACGTCTCTTTTCGTCCTTTTTTCCCGGTGAGAATTAACGCTCAGAAGTCACATTTTAATAACAAAGGAAACAGCACTAGTGCTTTAAAGAATTCTTTAATTTTATGTAAATAAAATACATTATAGTTATTTGTACTACAAGGGTGCGAAATGGGGATTTTACACCCAAGCAGAATATAATTTTTTAACTGTCCATAAAATAGTACGTAGAACTAAATAAAAAAAATTTGGCCATTAAAAGAGTCTATATTTGAACAGTTTTCGCGTACAATTTGACCGTTATAACGGCCTCCACTAAAAATTGTACAATTTTCTAAATGGCGCCATAATTTTGACTTTGAGCCAAAATTATTCGTAGATTATGACTCTTTTTCACTAGTGAAATAAAAATATCAGAATTTTCACTTGTGCGAAAAAGTGAAGCTTAAATCAATGTTGAAAAGATAATGAAGAAATGAGATACAAAAATACATAAAAAATGTTATAGTTTTAAATCAAGGTTTAACAATATAATTTTCGATGGAAGTTTATTTTCGTAACGAAAATAATAATTATATAACTGTATAACAAAATTGTATTTAAAATGCTCATAAATATAAAAAAAATGAGATTTAGAAGGTGGACAATGTTAAACTTAACAATTTTGCTATAAAATATTAATAAAAACCTTTAAATAGAAATTCTATAAATATGTCATCGATTTTATGGTGAAAGTCGTCAAGAATTTAATTTAATTTATTTCGTCATTTAAAAATTTAACAGTGTTTTATAAAAAGATTTCGATTTAATATGCAAAAGACGCCATATGGAGACATAAGGGTTAACATTACTTTTGATTGAGGAGTTTCTTTCAAATAATTATAGCTTCACATTATTTACTAAGTTTCAACAGTTTGTTTTGGTCAGGATTATACCCATTTAACTTACAAAACGATGTAATATTAATATTAAATAATAACTAAAAATTTTTAATTAAATTTAATTAGTGATATAATTATCAAACAATAAAATCCTAAAAACGTTTTATTTATAAAAAAGAAATGAATTCGTTTAACACAACAAATGAATCCATTTACCTTATTTTTATCGGTATCTTTTTGGCTATTTTAATCTATAAAATATTGTGGTAATAAATTATGTGTGTCATCAACGTAAAAACCGCACAAAAGCAAAATCTGAATTTTCGGAAATGATTTGTAGAATGTTCGCATTAAAATGCTATTGTCATCGATTTAATTATATTATTTGGATATTTTGAAACGAATAAAACGTCATTTTTCAAATTTTGATACATATGCAAGTTTCGTTTTAAAATAGCTTATGCAAAACAGTTTTTCAGGTATTTCTGCGATAATTTTATATTTAGACTTCCATGTTTTATTAATAGCCTTAATAGTTCATTGATGATTTAAAATTAAATATGGAATGTGTTAAATATTACGGATAAGTTGAAACGTCAGATAATGCAAATGAAAGCCTTATAACTTAATTAATTTAATTGAAAAAACAAAAAAAAATTTAAATAATTTAAAGATCATAAAATTTTTTTAAACTTAAATGGAAATTATAGAACTTGTTATTATAGTTTTATTAAATTATTTCTGAAAAGAGTAACAAATATTTGAGATATAATTAAACAGTATTTCATTATGGATTATTCAATAACCGCAATCAATGACAAAGCGTGTAAATACAGAATATTAGTACTTTGTACTAATATTTAATTACTTAAAATTACAATTTTAGATCTTAGTAGTCCTGATGGAAAAAAAATTTGACATTTTTCTTGTCATTTCAGAAAAGTAGGCCATGATTTATTAATCAAATTGAACTTTCCCCATTATATGACCAAATGTAAAATTTTTCTTAAATATTGAATTTAGTACTGGGTTGTCTTCTAATTATTTACTTCATATTTTTACGTATTGAAACATAAACTAATGCAAATAAAAGCGTTATAACTTAATTAATTGAATCAAACATTCTTTGGAAGTAATTTCAATTAAATGTTTTTAAATAAAATAAAACTTACAAAGAAAATTATATATTTACACAATTCTATTGAAAAACGTTTAAATTTTAGTAGTTAATGCTTCCTCTATAAACTCCATTATATCCGTACAGTGTATCATTATGCATTATTTAATACCCGCATACAATCACAAATCATATAAATAAACAAAGTTAGTACTTTGTACTAATAATCAATTACTAAATATTATAATTTTAGATCCTGAGAAAATAAATTTAGCCATTTTTCTTGACACTCCAACAAAGTAGACCATGATTTATTAATCAAATCGAATTTTCCCCCTTAAAGAACCAAATGTAAAATTTTACTTAAATGTTGAATTTAGCACTGGATTGTCTTCCTATTCTTTACTTCATATTTTTCATTATATATTTCTCAAAAGCTAATAAAAACAAATAAAAAAATAAAATATAAGATAAAATTACAATTTTAGATCTTAGTAGCCCGGATGGAATATATATTTTGACATTTTTCTTGACACTACAACAAAGTAGGCTATGATTTATGATTGATTTGATCAAATTGAATTTTTCTCCAAAGGTAAAATTTGTCTTAATTGTATAAAAACTAGTTGAAAAAATAATAATTAAACACTCGTATCTTTTGGAAAACTCATTTCGTCTGTGTTTTAGGTCTTTACACGTGTTTCATTATGGTTAATTTTTTCCAACGCTTTGTTTAAATAACTATTTTAGTACAATCAAAATTAATTATTATTTCTATCAGTTATATTTTTACAATGTTAAGTAATTTTTTAAAAATAATTTTTTTTTTCAAATTTCAATAACAATAGTTTTGTTTTTTATTATTATTAATGACAAGGTTACTTAGAATAATTCCTGAACTACCTTTAAAAACAAAATTAATAATTTTACAAAGAACATCAATTTGAGTAATTGACTAGGCCTAATATGGGTACCCCCGCACAACAGACAGAGTGCTAGTGTACTAGTACTAGTGCTGAGCGGCCTTCGGTGTTGAATGGTTTTCAGAAAAACTTTGAACTCTAGAATAAAGTTACAAGTAAACTAAACTATTTAAAGACAGAACACTTCAAGAGAAAGAAGTCAGTCCTTTCTGAACCACATTTTCAAATGATATTCCCAAAATGCACACGGCCTTTTTCAGATAATGAACCAGTAGAAGCAGAAAAAAACAAGTGTGAGATGAAAATAGGAAGAAGAAAATAACCTTGTAGGATTTTCATTGTCCACAGAGAGAGAAATAATAACAAAGCGTTTCGCGTTTTGGCAAAAATTGGCGTCTCGGCGCGCTTAATTCAATGACCTCAAAAGTCTTGATATTCATCGCGAAAAGAAGTCTTTGTTGAGGCCTACTGTTAAAACAGACAAAAAAAACAAAAGCCAAATTACCTTAAAGTAGCCTCCTGAGTAGAGAGTTTCTGGCGGACCGAAAATTGCCACTTCCCATTCGAACAGTGAGTCGTCATTCACTAGTTTGACCCTGAATCCTTCGACGGGCTCCTCCTGGAGGCTCTTGTACTCCAGGGCCAGCGCCCGGACAGCTGATGAGGACGGGGTTGCCGAGGACATTCTTTTTATTTGCCAAATGATCGCATTCGACTTTGACACACTCAAATCCAATCGAGTCAACCAAGAAAAACAGTGACTCACACTGGCACTTGGTTTTCTTCAACTATCCAAACCTCTGGTACAGTTTTCCCGCCAGATACTGTCTAATTACGGGCAAAATACAGGCCAGAGCAGGAGATTTTATGGAAAAATATGGCAGGACTAGAAAAATTATTGCTTCAATGTTTTACTACAGATTTTCCACGCAAACGATCAAACACTTTTCTATCCACACTGAACCACTTTCCCACTCGCGTTTGCCAAAACTTTTCACGTTTTATTTAACGCGATGACGATTTTTGATTTCTTTGTTTTTTAATGAAAACCTCAAATTTGACGGGTAAGTGACAGCTGACAGATTTAAAAAGAGAAAAACAATAGCTGTTGTCATTAGAGGAAGCAGGACACCTTATAAAATAGTGAAGAAGTGTGCGCAGAAATGTGCACACCACATACAATTGTATATGGCATTTCTTTCCCTCTAATAACGACAAGTAATAGGAAAAGTTCGGTTGTCTCTCTTTGTTGTTACACTTCACGACACTTAATTATACTTCTTAATAAATACTTAAATAAATCGTTGGTAAAAATCCGTTAATTATAACAAAAATGATTAAAAATGAGAATTGAAGAACTAAAATATTGACAATGCTAGTATGTTTTAAATATTGATATTAAATATCTATCCAATAATATAATATAGCAAAAACAGGTGTCTCAAAATTAACGCAAATTTTGAATTTACATACATACTATAAAATACAAATTTCCAATAGAGGAAAAAACGCACGTCTTTTTTTTTAATTATTTGCAAAAACATAGGCTTTTGTTTTATTGTCCAAAAAATTGAAATCATATTGAAACTCTCCTAGATATTAACTAAAATTTTATCGAAGACACCTATCGTAAAAGGATGGAACGCAGTGTATCCTGTGGATTATCAGTGCAGTAAATACATACCCGTTTTAGAACTGAAAATTTTATTGAATTTTCCGTGTATTATATAGTCTAATACTCAAATTTGTTTGTGAGATGTTTTGGTACAAAATTTTCTCTTCTGAACAAATATTATTCTGGCTTACTACATTTAATTTTGATATTCTGATTGTCAAAACCATAGTAAAAATTCCAAACAAGGAACCATGGAATTTAAAATAATTTTAAGATAAATTTTGGAGAAAATTAGCCTTGAATTAAGAATTGCTCTGTCAAATCTAATTTTTAATAGCATTTTGTAAATAAGATGAATTGTAAAAATAACTAAATGAGGACTAGACAGATGTATATTGTTATCTAGATTCTATCTTGTACCGAATTCAACACTATTTTCTTAAAATTTTAATACTTTTTGACGGAATTGGGTGAAAGAATTTTTACATTTTTTCGCATTTCGGCACAAAATGAGTGATATTCAACTTATTAGACCCAAAAATTTTTGTCTGACGTATAGTTATTACACGTATTTAATCACTTTAAATGCCTTTTGTTACAATATTTGCGGTAATTTTCTTGCATAAAAAATCAAAAAAATGAATGGTATCCGGCTGATGACCTTTTACTACTAAAAACGCCATAGATTCATGCAACCTTATTGTTAATTAGCGTTGGTTTAAATAACTATTAATTTACTTCCTGTAAAAAGACAAACAAATCACTAAGCAATAAAACACATTTGATAAATTTTAAAATTTTATTTTGTAAATATTTTATAAAACCTTTAATTGCTCCTAATAGAATCTAAATATGGTTTAAAAAATGAAGTGGGGGGTAAAACGAGGAATACTCTATAAAATCATTGAATAGTAAATACTATATAATTAAGGCATGTTTTTAAAAAAGATAAACTAAACAAATCTGGTGATGGCTAAAACGCTACATATTTGGTTTTAGCTTCTAAATTGGAGTCCAGCGCAAACTAAAAAATACTCAATAATTATCCAACCATTTCAATAAATTTATCTACTTAATTCCTACTTATAATCGATTAAAATGGTGTTTTTATGTACAAAATAAAACACAATTCGGCAACTTGGGTCAATTTAATCATTGCAAAAAACAAAAACGTAAAATGCCCTACCAATTTTAATGTTTGGCATTTCAACGACTAACTAATCTTATCTCATAATTTTGTATATTAATAAAAAAAAATCAAGTTCAAAACAAACAAAAAAAAAATAAATAGCAAAACATACAAACTACTTTTAGTAGAATAATTAATATAGAGAGGGACAGAATCTCAAAACAGTTTGTTGTAATCATATTTAAGCACCGAATAGCTCTCCAAAAAAAGGTAATGGTTGTATTTGGGCAATCACATTTTTAGTCAAATTAAAGAGACTTTTAGTAGAAACCGATCTACATTTATACACTATGTTCCATTGGTATAAGTCCAAGGGCTTCAAAAAGCTCTTCATATAGAAAAGAATTTTAAAAAATCAAATATTTAAAGAAAAAGAAACCTTTTAAATAAAGAAGAAGTTAATCAAGAAGATTAAGCTTCAGGCTTTTTAGTTTTTTTTCGTAAAAATCCAAAAAAAAAAATGAAATATTAAAAAAAATATTAGGCTTTTCAATATTTAAAGGCTAGGTTTTCTATAAATCAATCCAATAAACTTATATTGCTATTTGAATATTAATATCAACGAATATCAATGTTTAAAATGAGTTTTATTTATTAAAAAAAATTCACCAACAGTTTGAATGTCATTTTTTCAGAAAAAATTAAATAATATTAACATTCTAATAAAGCTTCTACAAATGGCTAATAAATTATAATTAAGGGATTTGAATATTAACCTAAAAACCTTTTAATTCTTTTTTTTAAAAATCAGAAATACTTCTTCTAAAACTCCCTGGACTTATACCACTCAAACAAAGTGTTAATAAATTTTAAATATTTTAGATAAATAAAGTTACTGTTTGACATATCCTAAACTTGTACTGTTAATAAGTAAACAATTCTAGTGCTTTCTCTTCATTTCACTTCACACACTCACTCCAATGCCTTTACATGCATTCGTCTTGATTCTGGGCACAAAACTTTGGAAATATCGGTTCCGCCACTATTCCCAAATTTAAAAGGCGATTCCGGAACACAGATATCCGCCTGAACACATCCCTATGGACCATATCAAAGTCTTTGTCATCGTTCGGATCAGTCCACAATCTGAAAATGAAGAACAATAATAGTTACTTGAGTCACGAGCGTAAGGAGTGTTTAATAATGATTGTCTGTCATGTGTCAAACAATTTTGTATGCATTTTTAAATAAATTAGCACAAGTCTCAAAAATCATCGTTTAAATTTAGCTATATAAACACTACATATTAAAGAAATATCATTAATCTTGAAAAATGATAAAGTTCTTTCTCAAAATATGTGGAATTGAATTTTAAGTTTAGGTTTAAGAATCAAGTATTAGTTAAAATTACATAAAAGTTGGTGTGCAACTATTGAAAATAAAACATAATTATATCAATAGTTATTTATGCAAGGAATAAAGAAAATGTTTTTTACACTGCCATATCCTTGAATATGTTGTAAATTTATTAGCGTGGCCTGATTTAAAAAATTTAATTTTTACAATAAATTAATAGTATTTAAAATTCCATATATTATGAATTAGAAACATTATAATTCTTAAATTCTCCTGGTAAATAATAAAATTTAATGCATGTATTAAAAATTTCAGTGATCATGAGTGATCACTCAGTTGACTTTACACCCTTGTAGAACAAATAACTATTTTATTATCAGTAATATTTGTTTGCACGACAAATGAGTACAGAATCGAATAATAAGAAGACAGGTTTCCACATGACTAACATACAACTTTTTTCAATAAGCATGACCATGTTTTATAAAACACTTTAATAATTATTTATACAATAAAAGTTGATCAAATATATCATTATTAAACACTATGATTTTTAAAAGTCTCGATCGTAAGGAGTGTTTTAAAGAAGACACCCGTACTTGAATAATAATGCTTATTGGTCATGTTAAATTAATACAAAAGTTTTTTAAAAAAAATCATCGTTCTCATAAATATAATTTTAAAATTGAGTGTTCGGAGTAATAGAGATGGAATTATATCATTTATCCCTCTCTCGCACATAGATTAAGTAGTCGAGATTCATTCTTTGAAATAACTGATTTCGAAATCAGTTATTTCAAAGATAGGTCCAATATATTAATATTTAATTTTAATCTATCCGATAATAGACTTAAACCATTCGCAACGAATCTGACTTTTCTTTAAATTTATTCAATTTGATGAAAATCGTTAAGAATCTTTTAAAGCACTTATGCTTTAAAAACGTCTTTTTAAGAAAAAATATTGGTAACATGGCAATTTGGAATAAAATTGATTACCTCTCCGCTAGAGCAGCAGACCTCGGCCAAAGTCGCGAGTCCAGTGTTGTCTCGTCGACCTGCTCCGTCCACAAACATGCTTCACCGCCTAATATTTGTTTCATTTGCATATTATTCAACCTCATTCTGGAATTAAAAATTAAAAGCAAATTAAATTAAACAACTCGATTAATAATTAAATATTTATTTTTACCTGGCCCACGGCCGATGTTTGAATACGTTTTGCCATGTTCTGTACGGCGAACAAGCTCCTTCTCCTAGTGATCTCCAGCTACCAAAGCCACAATCTAAATACCTAAAAAGAGAAAATAGTATATATTAAGAAATTGATTGAACAATGTATTTATTATAGGTCTATTTAAATACAACCTACATAACTTATATATATTTTCTAATAATTATATTAGGTTATCCTATATGAAGCTTTACACTAGGAGCCCAAATTTTCAAATACTCAACGTGCGCCAGCTAGACGCACAGCTCGCTAAATTCATACAAAAAAGAACAGCTGACTTTGTTGAAACAAAGTCAGCTGGCGCACGTTGACTATCATATAACTTTTCTGGTTTACAAAACTTATTTAAATGTATAGGTATAGAATTTGCCGTGCATGCAGCATATGCTTAAAACATACTTTGAAACAGCACTTGATCATGAAATTTTAATATTTTTTACCTATTATTGATTAGTTTATAACTAAATTTGATTTGGTTTTGTGATAAGATGTCGGTAGTAACATTCTGGATTAAAGGAAGTAGAGCTAATTGTACTGTAGCCTCGCGTGTTAACCCTAAAGTAAGAACACTTTGGAATTTAAAATTAAATTAAAATTACATAATTTATAGTAAATTTTGTTTTGAATATTTTATTCAAAATCTGTCTTATTTGAATCGATTAATTTGCGCGTAAGAATGTTTTCATAGAAGAAATTAAGTGAGTGAACAACACTGTTTTATTTACTTGATCTTTCTAAGTAAAGTTAATGATTTTAAAATGAATATTTCAAACAGTTTTCCATAAATCGACATTAGAATTTGAGGAGGCGATTTTTTTAAGGTCAAGTTTTGAAGGTCATAATATTGTCATTAAAATTTCTTATCACTATTTTGGTGAACGATCGAAATTGGCCCAGTCTAGATGTAAAGCTTCATATGGGACAATCTAATAGTTAAACAAATAAATATAATTGGCAATCAATAATTTAATTTGTCTCTTTTATTACCTCGATATAAAAATTTAAAAAGGGATTTCATTTATAAAAATACATTATGGTTCCTAATGTTGGAAATTCTGTTCCTGTACTCAAGGGTATAGATAGAGGCGTCATTGAATTTAATATTGATAAAAATCATTTTTTTCCACAATAAGGATGAAATACAAATATATTTAAATTCTTGGAGAGAGAGAGGAACGTGATTATAATAACATCTAATAATCTACCAGTTTACTTACCAACAAGTATCATTAGAATTTCTAATTTACAATACAATTTAAAGATTTTAAGCATGAATTCGGCAATAATCAAATTCCAAATTTGGGGTTTCACTGTATTCCGAAATTTGTGCCAAATTAAGTTGAACAATATTTCTTACATCTACTATACAATCACTATACTTAATATAATGTTTTTTTAAGAAGACCGGAAATAAATTTTGGGCTTTGTAGGGTATAAAAGTTCTTTTTTAATTTAGAAATAATGAAACACAAGTCTTGGACTAAATGTTTCACATATGTTTCATTAATTATTAAAACGAGTACCGACGATCACAAAAAGGAATCAGTTTATAATGTCTCTATTCCAATACTTAATAACACCGACATATCAATTCTTAAAATTGTCATTTGAATCTTCCTTTCATCGAATAAAAATAAAACTAAAATCCTTACCACGCATCGACATGAGAGATGATGACGTTGAAACCGTTGTCGATGAGGTCGTAGTTCTCCTGCCAGGTGCTACCGCCCCACACTTGGACCGCAAAGTTCTTCTTATTGAGGCAGGTCGCACTGGTCAGACCACTGGACCAGACCACGGAGTATTTTGGAGGCAGTCCCTTGTTCGCGATCCTCAGCTGATTGTAGGTCTGCAGCATAAAGTCGCACCACAGCCCTCTCAAATCAGTGTCGTTAAAGTGCTGTGCCCAACACTCCAAATTCACCTCATCGCCGCCCAAGTGGAAGAAATCGATGGGACCCGTCGCCTCCAAGAGTTCGCTGTACAACTTCTGGAGAACGGTGTACGTGTGATTGTTCTTCGGGTTGAGCTGGCCACATGGCGGCTCCCCACAGTAAAAGTTCCACGGCTGCTGATTAATGCAAAGACTCAGCTCTCCCATCCCGTACTTTGGACCCCAGTCCCACCCATTTCTGCAAAGACAAATTTACAAAATTATGATACATTAATCATCATTCAGGCAAGTTTTCATAGTTTCAGAGTTAAAAAAAGGATTTTACACTCGATCAGGACATAATTTTTTTTGGCAATATATTTTGAAAACATGAATAAACTAATTTGCAGTTACAACGGTTTCCATTTGACCATATTTTATCTTTATATTTACGCAAGAGAATATTGACGTCCCAAAGGCCGTCGCTTTTGGGCTGAAATGTTCCTTTCGACTGTAGCTTTATGACGTCAAATTTTCTCTTCTCCTCTCATTCTAACTCATTCAAAATTTCCTCTTCTCTTCTCATTCTAACAACAAGAAAATGAAAAGACGAGACAGTCGCCATCCGTGACGTCAGAATATGGCGTTACAATTGTCTCTCCTCATTCTAACAAATGAAGAGAAAGCGAGATGCAACAGACATTTACCTTTTTAGAATAACATCCGCAAAGAGGGACATGGAGAAAGACAGAAGATAATAATACTAATGCGAGACTGTTAAAATTTACTCAATGATTTGGAAAACCCAAAAAAAGGTCTGTGTCTTCGGCAAGAAAACAGATGTTAAGAAATCCACAGTATAGTA
>JXOV01016405.1:0-19889 GCA_001014945.1 Clogmia albipunctata | reverse complement strand
TTGTGTAGTTTAAGGGCAATAATGGCGACCAAATTTTGACTTTGAGACAAATTTGTTGGATAGTTTGACATTTTTTTGTAACTAGTGAAATTAAAATTCAAAATTTTCACTGAGTGCCATATAGTGAAACATTACGAAACTCAAATGGATATCGAAAAGAGTATGTTTCAGTATGGGAGTGCAAAAAATTATTTTATACAATTCTATTGAAAAATGATTACATTTTAGTAGCCTGTACTTCCTCCAGAAAGTAATCCATAATTCAATCTTGTTTGATTGTGTGTAATAGACATTTACAAATAAATAAAATTATTATATTATTAAATTTAATTACAAAAATCTATTATTTTAGGTCTTAGTATCTCGGATGGAAAATAAAATTGGCATTTTTCTTGCCACTACAATAAAGTAGGTCATAATTTATTAATCAAATTAAATTTTCCCCTATTGAATGACCCAATGTAAAAATTTTCTTAAATGATGATTAAGGTGTCGAATTTTGGTTTAAAAGATCGATGCTTCTACGAGTATATTAGTGATATAGTGCATTGTAAGCTATTTTCGTGATATTTCGAAAAATTTCGACTGTTAGTTCTTATTCTTTATTTCATATTTCGCAACAACAAAAAAACTTATAAATATGCGAATTGGATAAAATTTTGTAAAAACTGGTTGGAAGATCACATAATTCAACACTCGTATCTTTTAAAAAAAACTCATTTCATTCGATTTCTCATAATTAATTATGGTTCATTTTTCGCACCCGTTGTTTAAATAACTATATGCTTCTTATAATTCTATGCCTTAAAGAAGACCCGAGTGTTTAATTATGGTTATCGATCGTGTTTTATACAAAGTTTTATGCATTTTAAAATAAATTAACACCAAATCTTAAAAATTCTTTTAACTTTTATAGAAATATATGTTGCTCTGTTCCACACACTATACCTGCCTCTGAACCTTAATGCTTAATGCGAGAAAAAGATAGAACATTCCTAAATTAAAAATTAACTCAAATAAAATATTTGTATTTTCAGAAAGAAATCTACAAAATATTATAATTCGGAACATTATAATTCAACAACCAGATATTCATAATTTGTATAAATTCATATCCTATTTTTTATTTTAAAAGTTCACTTTTTGACATCGTCTCTCTTTTCAAAATATTTTGAGAAATAAAAGCAACCCTTACCTGTACTCTCGCTTCGGTGAGGTCGATTTTCATGGCGATCTCCTCCCTGGTGTAGATGTCGGGGTAGTGTGTCTCCTGGAAGGCTCTCTCCAGCTCCTTCAGTTGGGCGGAGGTGAATGTGGTCCGGATGCGTCGTTGTTTCCGTTTCTCGGCCAGCACCGAGTCGTGACTGGGGTAGACTTTGTAGGAGAGTCCGGCTGAAAAATCAAACACTAATCACTAAATAAATGAAGAAACGGCAACAAACTGAGCAATCTCTACTCTATATAAATAAACTATAATCAAGCAATTAATGGCAAAGTCAAAGAAGAAGAATCTGGCAATAAAAACGGGAATGGGAGCGATTCTAATTTTCGCAATTGCTTTTGCCCGATTTTTGTGTTGTTACCGATTTCAATCACGTCCCCATCTCGAACAGTTAATTAATCAAATGGGTCCTGCTACTGCTATTGCTCCTGCTTCTGCTGGCCAAGAGGACAATCAGAGAGTGCGATGAACACGAGCGGCAATGATTGCGAATGCAAAATAGATACGGAAATTCTTGATTAGGAGAGATGGGCGAAAGAGAGGGCAAGATGTGCGATAAGAAGATTCCGGACGGCCCTTGTTAACAGATGCTCCCATTTTACGTCTGTTCTAATTTTTAATTCAATTACGACGATTCGGAGCATTATATGGACAAACAGGACGCACAGAGGAGGATTAAAAATTTAGATTTTACAACTGAACATTGCTTTAAGACTTGATCCGAAAAAGATTTTCTAAATTTAAAGACTATTCTTAATATTATGAATACAAAGACTTTTATTATGTTGCTGAAAAATTATATATTATTCTTAAAAACTTGTAATCATTTTTGTAAAAAATTAAATTAAAATTTAACAATAAATTCGTTGATTAATTAGAATTTTCTTAAGCACATATGTTTAATTACAATTTAATTTGTTATTATGAAATTAAATGAAAACTTAGTATATCTTCGTAAATGACTACCAACAAAACCAGAAATTTAAAATTTATGGCGGTTAAAATCACCATTTCTTAACCGATTTTCAAACCAAAAATTAATTCAACAACAACAAAAATGATTTTGAAAAATTTCTTGTAATAGGTCTGAATTCGTTCTACTATGTGGGAAATAAACTTGCCTTTATTTATATTTTGGGAAAGCATTGGTGAAATATCAAATAAGGAGTGGCATATTCTACAGCATAGTTTTAAGGGAGAAAACACCCTAACTAACAACAAACTTCTCTTTTAAAGTATCCAGATCTGTACTACCCTAGTGTGCGGTGCTAAACGGCGGGTTTAATAAACAATACTTTATCGATATCAACAAGTTTAGTTAGGGTCAGAGATGGTTAAAGGCAGGTATAGCTAGGGCGAATTACGTATGGCTGTCCACCATACACTTAATGACACGCTTTCGTGCGTCTGGACAATCTTATTCATATATTTTATATGTGAATAAGGGCTATAATCCCCGAGAGCGTTCTGCGCCTACCAACCAATAACCATCTTCGTAAATAACGAGAAATGACCACCATCACTGTTGGTTATTGGAGAAATTTAAAGACTTCTATTTACAATATATTAATCTTGTTAATTTTGAACTAAAATTTATTCGCCATTATGTAAATGTTTTACAAAATTTGGGAACGCTTTAAGAACGTTCGAACGTTTCAAAATACCAAAGAATATTCTAAGGTTATATAAACAGATTTTATATATTATTCACAATATTCCATATTTCTTTGTTCAATTCCGTATCGAAAATTGGTTCTTTAACGGAGTGCTGAAATAATTCAAAACTTATACGCAAATTGACACCAGTTCAATGTCATAACCAAATTTATTATTTTAATATTTTAATTTGAAAAAACCGTTGCGATCGTTTTTATTAGTAATTATTGATTAACTGGTATTTTTTCAGAATTATACAAAGTATGGTTCGATACAAATGTAAAATCGGTTATTACAGCACTTGTATCAAAATACACTAATTCTAAACCCGAAAGTATATAGGAAGATTTTATTTTTCACAAAAATTTCTTTTTCTCTCCTTAATTATATAGAGCTTATTAAGTTAATTAAGATAAAAATTCTATTGTTAAAATAGTTTTATTCTAAAAGAGGTAGCTGTTATTTTGCAAACAGTCTTTAAACAAAGCTACTAATGAATGTAACAGATAATTATTTACCATACAAAACCCATTTCGCTAATTTTGAAAACATATTTAACCCAGTTTTAAGCATATTCCAAAAATTAGAACAAAAAAATGGATGCTGAAAACTTTTGCTTTGTGAAATGGTTTAAAGTTAATTATGGACAAATTTTGAGATCAGTCTATCTTTAAAGTAAATAGATTTCCTGGGCAAACAATACTTATTCCGAACCAAACACAATTTCGACTTCTGGCTTCTGGTCCAGTGACTTTGCAAAGTACACAATGGAATTTCGTCTTTCTACCCCCTGGAAATGTGTGTTATTTTGACATTTTGCCGACCATCCCTTAATTATTTCGCTCGTTGTCGTCGTCGGTGGAGGAGGATGGAGGAGCAGAAAAAGGAGCGTTTTTGTCATTTTGTGCTTCTACATGAGCAGCCACAGGATCCCGCTAACGACAACAAGAACAAGTGAGGGCGAGCAAATGAACGAACGGTTTGCCATTTTCCGAGCATCGAAATTGGAGGGTTGGAGAGAGAGAGGGAGGAAGAACGACTCTAGCGAAGGGAAAAGAAGAAAAAGACGATGATTTTCGCTCTCCGTAAATTATTCTCCAGTAAATCCACGGAGTCAGCTTCTGGAAACGTATAGGTATATCGGAAGTGTGTAAATAAACAATGGCGTTTATATGGCAACAGAGGAGAATCGGATGGAGGAGAGGGAGAAGACGAAATGGCGTCCTTTTCGCGATTTTCGTTCATGTGAAAAATTTCATAAAAACGGAAGAAAGAAGCTTATGAAAAAGCCGCCGCCGTTTTACGATAACTTCAAGACGGTGCTATATACCAAAAAATATACAGAAGTTCAGCAAATTTACTTTTTTGCGAGAAAAGAGAAGGAAAAAGCGAAGAAAAAAAACTGGGCATAAAAATTCCAATGTCGACTGTTTTTTGCTCTTCTTCTCTATATAAAATGTGCAATTTAATCAATTTATTTTCCTTTGGTATATATTTCGGATTACCTATGTGTAATGAAATTAGGACGGAATCTCGAGAGCAAATTGTAAATATAGACGTCTTTATATTCAATTTAATTGAAATTCTACGAAAACAAACGGGGAAACACCAAATGCCTCCATCGCTCCCTCCCGCCGCCAATTCCCTCGAGCACCACTCGGCTCCACTTCTCTCCACTTTCCTGCTGATGCCACTTACACCTTCTTCTTATCTCCCAGTTGTGCAAAGAAACTAGGTGTCATTTGTCTCTGCCCCACCGAATTTAGCTCTTAGCCGAAAATTATTGTCTGGTTTACAACAATAACAAACAATAAATTATCCAAGATACCTCCGTTGCGTTCATTGATTTCGCTCATTTATAATTTAATTGCAATTAACGACTAATCAGGATAAAAGCTCCAATAGGTTAATTCCACACCAAAATAGCACGACATTGGAAAAATTAATAAGAATTCGCAACAATTTCTGTTTCAATCGTATTTTAAGGACAAAATTTAAATTTGCAAATGAAATGACCTTTTAAGACGACATTTTGTTGTAAACAAATATGTACAAACTCTTACTTCTGGGAATGAAGCAAGTTGGTTACTAATATTGATTTTGAATTGGACTATGAAATATGTTGAAATTTCCAATCACAAACACATTTAAAAATAATGGCTTAAAAGAATAAATGGGGCTTTGACTGATATTGTTTGAAATTTGACCCTTGCCTACCTACCACGTTTTGGACTGGAATTATATGTTTAGTTTAAGAACCCTATTTAAAATCTAACATAGTAGTCATTTCGAAATGCCAATTATTAGTTTCAAAAACTGCCACCAGATGGTGAACGCGTCGATTTGGAAGAAAGAGTCACAAACACATTTTAAAAGAAGATATGGCTATCGTTCTTATGATCCTAGTATTTGTATAAAATTAACAAAGGCCGGTTTATACTTAATGTCATTGTTTTGTTTAAAGGGTGATTGCCACACAATAATTTGTTTGACAGAAAGATCGGAAAATTTAGAATTGAATTAAAATATAAAAAACGTGTAGGAAAAATGAACCATAATTAAACTCGAGTTGAGTTCTAGAAAACGAATGAAATGAGTTTAAGACATTTTTTTTTGTTTTTGTCATTTAATTGGAAAAAATTAAATTGATTAATAAGTAAAAATGTAAGTCTACTTTATTATAGAGGCATGAAAAATGTCAGAATATATTTTCATTCTAAGCTACTAAGATAAAAAATTATAATTTTTAGTAGTTGAATTTTGGTACAAAGTACTAATTTTGTGTATTTACACGATTTGTAATTGTCTGCGGGTATTATATATTATATTATACTTTATTCAACACTGTACGATTATAAAACAATTTCTAGAGGAAGCATTGGCTACTTATTAACCCGCGTGGGTCTATTTTTTTAACAAAATTCTTCCGATAATGTAACCAAAAAGCAGTCTAATTATATTAAGGCCTATAATTCCCAAGGCGCACACTCTGCCTAAGCTACCATAACCAATAGGATATAAAAAATCATATAATTTTATAGAGTAATATATTTTTCTACTACCTAAGAATTCTTCTTTCAAAATAACATAAAGTTCGGTAAATCAGAACAATCAATAAATAAGTATTGCTATTTGTGTTTATTTAGTACTCTTATGTGAAGAGCTTATTAAATTTATGAAGTGAATGAAAGCCTAGTAGATTATAGTATGTCATCTCTCGGCAATCTTCCAGCGCGGAGCAATTGCTGGAGCGACATAACCATAAACAATATAAATTTATGGCTCAATTTTCACGTCACACCATATCCATGTTTATGAACATGCTGAACGACGAATGAACGTACGAAGGCTGGATGGAAGGGCGACAATTTCAGAGAAAGGATTTATCTATTGTGTGCGAAAATTCACATTAAAATCCCATTCGCAATCATTTGCGGGCAAAACACAAAGCTCATAATTGTTCAGAGTTGTGGGTTTTAATAGACAGACTCTCTCTTGCTCCTATTCCAAGGATTATAATTGTGGTTAGACACGAGAACTACCACCAGCAACACACCCTGTCTAATATCATTTAAATTAATAAAGTGTTGCGGATAGAGGAATTATTAATATGTAATTAAGAGACGGTATTTCTAGTTCTAGTTTAAGAATGTCAAAGCAATAAATTTTATTGAATTTTGTTTATATTCGTAGTTATGACTGTTTCATTCATTTATTTAATAACTTACTAATTTTCTTCTATAAAAACTGTGATTTAACACAATATTACTAACAAATTTTGATAGTTTTATTTTTATAAAAAAAAATTAAACTGTTTTTATTTGATATTATTGTGGTTTTAACCGTTTTTTCAATCATATGAATGCTTAATTATTAGATTGTCCCTCATGAAGCTGCACACCTTGAGTAGACTAATTTCAATCGTTCACCAAAACAATATCTTTCATTGTATTTTGGTTTTACTTTATAATTTCAATAGTTACCTATGTTGTCTATTAATATAAATCAAATTAGATTTTTATCTAGTTTAATAGTATTTTTATGAGATAATTAGTGAGTACATTCAAAATCAAGATTTTCGATGATTACACATCTGTTAAAAACAGTAATTAAAAATTTAAACTAGGATATAGAGTCTTCAAAACTTGGCCTGGAGAAAAAGTTCAACATCTACTTCTAATGACAATTAATATAAAACTGTTTGAGATATTCTTAGAAAAATTGATAACGTAATTTATTAATATAATAAGGTAAATTAAAAAAATAATTTTATTAAATTAATTATATATACGAAAAAAAATTAAAAGCATTCCTCCTCGCAAATTAAGTGATTAAAATATGAAAAGTTAATTGAAAAACTCATTCAAATTCTTTTTTTTTTTCGAAAAAATATCCAATTTAAGAGCTATAATTTTCTTTTTAATCAAAAAATGCTTTTGATGATAATTTTAAATTAATTACAAATTGGTTAACCCGTACTTAAACTTTAGGATAAGTTCTTTAACCATAATAGCTCCATATAAGACACACCTTAATTAAAGGTCAGCACACGAGGATACCGTACAATTATTGTTACTTCCATTTATGCAGACTGTTACTACTGGCATTCTTATATATAAAAATAACAAATTTATTTATAAACTAATAGAAATAAGACAAAAAATTCAAATTATTACAACCAATGACTGTTTTAAGGCAAGTTTTAAGCATATGCTGCTCGGCTTGCGGTAAATATTCTAGACCTCTAAGGAAAAGTTGTTTACATCTCCAAATCTTGACTAACCCAATATACGTACCTATTGATTCCAATAGCCTTCTGGAGCGTGTAGATATTCTATTATTTAACTCACTGTTTACAAACAGAAATATTAAATTTAAAATGCCGTTTGTTTCAATTTAATATATAGATTGATAAAAAAATACAGTCTTTTAAAAATTGAGCTCCAGGTGAGCAGTTTCAAGTGGGACAATCTAATAACATAACCTAATCAGAAGAAAAATGAAATCAGCATTTGACAATTTTTTTTTTAAATTATCCTTTTCAGACAAAGGCATGCTTTGTTTACGTTACATTATTTATTGTTAATTTGAATGAATGTTTAGTTAATTGTTAATACAATTACAGTTTTACTACAATTTTTCAACTAGAACTGGTTTAAATCGGATGATGTTGTACTCGTACTTTCACTATGAAATTCTCAGTAAATTACTACGAGTATTTGGAGAATATTTTCAATTTTATTACGGTCATGATAAACAGAAACTATTATGCCTAAAATAATGTTATACATTTAGGGAGGTCCCCATTGCATTGCAGTTATTGATAAGTTTTATTAAAGTCTTGAGAATAACCATAATAACAGACCGAAAATTTGTAGAAAAGAAGACAGCAAAAGTCATTCCTCTAGTAAAATTCAAATTGAAATAATTATCGAATAAAACTTGTAGACTTCCTATTTAAGGGCTTAATAAATATTTACACTTTGTTTGATTCGGTTAAGTTCAAATATACAAATAAATTATTGAATTTTAAATATAATGATTATGAATTATAATTAAAATTACTTATATTCAACAAAACAATACGATTATGGAAACACAATGTTCTATTTGTGGTCAGTTTTAAAATATAAATTGCTACGTAATTTAAAACGTTTAATGGAATTGAATTTGAATGATAATTAAATTGGTACCGGTTTGGCAAATTGAGCACTGATACGGGAGAATGAAAAAAGACTAATTTTGAAAAAAATGCTAAATTTGTTATGTGATAAGTTTAATTTCTATTGTAAATTCTTGTGTTCGAAACGAACAGCAAATGAAAGATAAATTGTAAATTATATACATATTTCTTTGCGACTAGTTGTATTATATTACAGCTTTTAATAAATGTGCAATACGTTATCGAAAGAGACTCATGTTTCACTTTATTCTATGGATCTGGTAGAACAAAGAATTTGTAACATAAAACAAATAACAAATACTAATTACTCGATTAAAAATCCAGATCGATCAAATATTATTTATCTAAGATAAACGATTATATAATTTTTTTTTAATTTAGTTATTAATTAATTTATGTTAAATGTCCAAATAATATATACAACTTATTTATAAATGTTTTCCAATAACATGTTTCATTAAGATCAAGGAAAAATTTATATCATATGATCCTGCAACAGTAATCATAATGATATTTTTAGAAATATGATACCTTTATCATGAGAAACATTAATTACTTTCTTTTAAAATATACACACGTTTGCTTAAACCACTTATTACAAAAACCCTAGTTATTTTTTATATGAGGATAATATTTTATATGTGAAATTTCATATAAAGAAATTAAAAAAAGATTAAAAATTTATTGTTAAAAAGGATTCTTACTTTTAAGTAATTTGTAATATTAAATATATTCTAAAATCCGTATTATTTCGAATTACTATTGCACCTAGTCACAATCGTTCCCATATAAATATTACTGTACTTAACCAAGTGCAACAAACTGTATATTAGTTGAAAAAGTTATTATGAAAAAAATTAAACATAAAAAAGGAATAATCTCCATTCCAATTAGAAAATACTTTTGAATTTAATACAGAACTATAATCACTTTAATTGAATCAAAATTACGAATAATTATAACCTAATAAAACTTTCATTGAGCTATTTTTTCCCAAAAGTTATTATTCAAATGCTTGGTTTTATAGTAAATATGTCGAAGAAATAAATTCTAAAACAGGACTTCTTCAGAGATTTTATCTTCCGACGGATTTATTGATATTAGCTTAGTAGGACATAACTTACTTTGGAGGTTCATTGAGGCGGGAAACATGGTGGACCTGTGGATGTCCTGATGGTGGGATCGTCCGTTCATGACGCTGCACTGAGAGGACGGACCGTTGGGGTGGTGGAGACTGGTCATCCCCGTCGATCCTGGCCCCACTCCTGATCCCACTGGATTGTAAGATCTCGCCATCGAGGCTGCTGCTGCCGTGTATCTGTAAGCTGCCTGGGACATCTGGCTGCAGGAGGTGAGATCTCCATAGGCGCAGGGCATATTAGCCAGACCCGTTGGATCCATGCCATTCTGGAGACAGGTCGAGTCAAACTGGGCCGCCGCTTGATTCAGATACGAATAATCCATTTTAAAATCACTTGAAACTGCACAAAATTTGATCAACAGTCACTTGGTTTTAGCACATTTTCTTCTTGCAAAAAAAAATTCGAAATTCCCACAATAATTAGCAGAACAAATTGGCACTGGGTTTTGGCGACGGAAAAGCGGAACTCACTAAAGGCTCGTAAAACGCGAATTAATTTGCGGATTTAATTATTCCGACGGGATTATTATTTCTTCCTTCGTTCGCCTTTTTTTTATGAATAAAATTAACTAAATAATCTCATTAGAACTAATTATGTTTTCATTGTTAATTTAATCTTTGGCGTGTTAATTCGATTAAAAGTGGCTGAGATTTGGCCTAGGGATCTCCGTTCTACACCACACCGGAAAGAGACTGCTATCCTGACTCTAGTGAAGCTCCGCGTGAGAGAAGCGAATCTATAAAGCACTGATCAGTTACTGAATCCGAAATCGAATGATAAGCTTAATTCAATAACGTGCACTTAAAACCGTATACGACACACAGAGAATGATTATTATTATCGCTCACCCTATAATTTTTATATTTATTCCTATTATTCGCCTATCATTCCGATTCGCATTAACACACAGAGAAAGAGCGGCAAATTTATGGACATGTATTCGGGATTTGAATATAAAATGGGCCGGCTTCTCCCCACTGCGCACAATCCAGAGTCCTGTTTCCGTTTTCAATAATATTAATCGCCAGTGTTTCATCTCTTTCTCCTAGCGAAGTAGGAGGGGTTTGTGGAATCAATTTGCTGTGGAAGGTGGAAGGAAAATCCACAAAAACTGCCCAGCTGATTCCGAATTGCAAGGGTAGTTTATCGTTGTGTTGAAATCCGACCAACCAATCGCTAAATTAACCGACTCACCCCAAGCCAAACAAAAACGCACAAATACACGCGCAAAATGGGCACACAGAAGGATGATTGTGACGTCACAGGACGATGAGGAATTTGCGAAATTTTCATAATTTCGCCATAACATTGTCGGTCCCAGATTTAGGTGAAATTTATTTAACTGCAGAAAATTTCTACGGTTTTTTTGCCAAGCCACGGAAAATGTCGACAATCAAATTCGGTTTGAAGTGGTCTGGGTTGTTCATTTATTAGGGGTTAGAACAAATTTTAGACCTTATTTAAGTAAAATATATTTTGAATTTTACTGAGAATGATTAAACTTTAATTAAGAGCTTTGAATAAATATTGTTTGTTTGGCCAAATTCATTCACAAGTTTGTTTAGAACTAAATTAAAAACCTCATTAGAACGACCTGATACCTAGTGATCTTGATGAAATTCTTTAAAGTTTTAGAGAAAAACACACACATTTTTATGTTATTACTCATTTTGGTTTAAAAATCCCGGTTTATCATTTTAAAAACCAAGGTGTTATAAAATATCCTACCCTAAGGCTGAGAGTTATTCCCAAAAAAAGTCTTAGGTTTAGGGTTAAAAGAATCCTATAAATTTTATGCAAATTATTCCATTCTTAGAAGAATTATGTGTGAAAGAATCTATAACACAATAGTTTTAAAAAATTTAGTTCATAATTTTCTGTTTTTATGAAGATTTCTCTTCTATTACCGGAAACGCTATTGAATATTAAGATTTATAAATAAATATTTTTAATATTTTATAAATTTTAAAGAAAAAGCTAAAAATTTATTCTAACCCTCAATATTAAGGTTGGAGTTGGAAGCTCGCCATCCATTCATATCAACGACCAACTATAACAATATCGATAATACTTAGAGCTGATTTGCTCGTAATTTTGCGAAAATATTTACTTATTTATTGGCGGTTATTTTGAAGAAGGGTTGGTTGGATGAGTTTCCATGAATGGGCTTAAAGCATTCCTGAAAAGGGGCCTTTAAAGTACTCGTGCTTGGGAATTTGATACCTAATTCAATTAAGTGGGAATTGAGATACTTTGTTTTATTGAGCTATAAGGAATTGTAGGAATTGTTATTTGGTATTAAACTTAGAATTATTCCTAATTTTCATAGCGTAAAGAATGATTATATTAAGTGTTTTGTTATATTATATTTCATTGTTTTTATTTAATTTATTTGTAAAATATGCACGTAGTTCATTTCGAGTTCCTTTTTTTTAAATTTAATCAATATTTGATAAGTGCTATTTAAAATTTTTAATATTTTTTTTTCGTAAAATTGGTTTCAAAGTTTTACCGTGCCCTTGTTAAGCCACTTTTATTTGTTTTTAGATTTTAATTGATTATTACTCAAGTTTTATTAAAATTGATTTTAAATTATCCAATTTTGATTAACTTTTTTGGTGTTGTACTACAACGAATCTTAAAAAATTTACTGTATGTATTTTTATTATATGAAATTGATAATGTTTTACAATTGACTTGTCAAATCGTCTAGGACATAAGTATTCTTATAGTTATGTATATAATTAGATTGATACTATTAACTAACCTATGAACTAATACTTACAATCTGTCGCACAATTAATACTCCTATAACAGTTGTTCTTCCAGTTCCTTTTATCAATTAGGTAATAATGATAGAGATAATTGTCTATTTCAAGTATATTTTATTTTTGAGTACTCACAAGAATCGTTTATGATGATAAAATCTTTTAAACAGAGTACTATATTTTATTATTAGTGGTCGCATTAAATGATAATAATAAAAATAACAATTATTTTATTGTAATGTTAATTTTATGCTACCAAAATACATAACGATATTTTATGCATTTATGGTTATGCATTATGGCACTAAAATTTGTTTTTTCAATTCTGACATTCTTATAGCACTAGTGCTTTTTCTTTTTAATTAACGTGTGATATACTAACTGTCCATATTACTAACATTTACCCTTTCCTGAAAAGTGGATAGACCTATACTGCCCTAATATGCTGTGCCAAATAAACACTTTTTGTATTCCCGTATCGAAATATACACTTTTCGATATCCATTTGAGTTTCGTAATGTTTTACTTTATCGCACTTCGTGAAAATTTTGAATTTTTATTTCACTAGTAAAAAAACAATATCATAAACTATTCATCAAATGTTTCTCAACGTCAAAATTTGGTCGCCATTGTTGCCTTAAACTACACGAAATATTGGTCTCGGCTATGCCATAGGACCGCCAATATGTTAAATTAACTATTATACCATCTCATTATTTAATATATAAAAAATATTTAATTTTAACTCCTTCTATATACATATATAACAATTGGACCACCAATTGTGAAGAAAGGGAGAGCTGGAGCGAATTATGTGGCCGTATGGCTGATAAACGTGCACCTAATGACACGTTTTCGTACATTTGGACAATTATCTTATTTATATGTTTTGTATACGAATAAGGGCTAAAATCCCCGAGCGAGTTTTTCGCGCAAAAATTAAAAGAAATCCATCAAATTTATACGAGTATGAAAGTCATTTTCGTTGTGCATACTTAAACTGTATTACCGAATGATTTGACGGATAGTTCTAAATATCAATACATTATGAAACACTTATATTAGACCTCTCTATGAATTACGACTACTTAAACTATGTGTAAGTAAGAGATACAAGATATAATTCTTTCTCTCACTCCGAAAATGTGTGACAGGTAAACTAAATTTAAAATTTAAATTAAGAAACAAAGATTTTTTTTTATACTTTTGTGCTTATTTAATCAAAAATGCCTAAATTCTTGTATAAAACGCGGTCGATAAGCATTATTAAACTCCGTTTTTTTAAAATGCTCGTAACTTTATCTTATCGACCTGGTTTAATAAATAACTATTAAACGGGAATCTTCTGTAAAACACTGTCCCAATTCCGAGCTTCTTTTATATAAAAAAAGTGTTATTTATATTTATCCTTGAATAAAACCAGCATAAAGCCACAATTTACAGTTAATAAATATGAATTTTAATGCAAATTTTGAATGGTCGGAATAAAGTTGGTTTGGTATTCAAATGGGATTGAAGCGCACTATGGGTAAAATGTATGCAAATGTGCCATTGACAAAACCATCCAATTATCGCACTCTCCGAATGCAAATAGACATTGTCATGAGGATAACAGAGCAGCAGCCCTGACAGCATCAGCATTACATAGTCGTTGCATGGGAAATTGGTTATTTATTCAGGAGTAAACAAAATAGTATACAATTTGCAATTGAACATTCATTCCAATTTACTTATTCATTCGATGCGAATGTTGTGTTTGGCATTGCCATTTTTATGGGGCTTTCAGTCAATTTATTGCAACTGCGTCGGAATGCAATGGGCAAATTATTGGCAAAATATCGATGTAAAGGGGTTGAACACATCCATAATTTCATGCGTAATCGAATTAATGCAAGCGGTTTTGCGCGCTAATTGACATTAATCGAGCCATTTCCACGCAATAAATTTACACTTTTAATGACTCTCACGCAGTCCCAACGGATAGGACAGGCATTGGACTCCATGTCCAGATTGTTATTGGCAATAACAAGAAGTAAAAAACACCCGCCAATTGATAAATTCTACCAAATGGTGTTTATGTACACGAAAAATATTAATCTTTAATTATAACCATGAACATGTTGTAGGGTAAACTTGGGAGAGACGCCATGCTTTTTGGAAGAAGAGTTGTAATAGTAAAATTGTAAATTTTATTGATTTTGAAGGCTAATCAATAAACATAGATTATTATAATAGGTATTAATACATTTTGCTTTCGATTCTAATTAAATAAAATATCTAATAAAATCTGACAGTTTGAAAGTTTAGGTGAGATGGCCTTTTACATGGAATACAATTTGTTTTTATTTTAGCAGAATTCCTTTTCCACAACTATTGCATCCCAAACAGTTGGGAGAGATGCCATGCCGATCAAATTATTGGCAAAAAATTGCAAACATTGTAAAACACGAAACAACACATTAATAAAAACCCGCACACATTGAACTAACAATTATTATTCAATCTCTTCGATTATATAGTCAAGGGGTTAGCGCTCCAGACTGCCTCCCTGGAGGTTATGGGATTGAAATAGATGTGTTATTAAGTCTAATAAGTACCTACAAGACGTTGATATCGTAGGGAGCTTTCTAATACAGTCAAAAAATATTTTTCTCTTTTCTTGCATCCTGAATTAAAGGGAGTATGGCGTCTCTTCCCCTAAGAGGTCTTTCCTAAGTTTACACTATGTAATAATAATAATTTGTTATAAATTAAATATTTTACCAATAATTACACTCGTAGAACAAGATCGATTAGTAATATATATGAATAAAGTTTTTAAAAATTAATTTATTTTTCAGATAGACTGGTTGCTTTATATTGCGTATCAACTATATTAAATACAAGCCTAAAACCAAATTTTTGAAATTATTATATAAAAGTTGATTTTTAATTTCTGCAAAGTTTATGTGTCCTAACAAATTATAGTGAGATGGATAAAATAATATTTATTTAATAGTTTTAAACAAAAAAGGGTATTGTAAGATGTTGTTTCGGAGATAATATTCTAATAATAAAATAGAACTGCTTTAAAAACAACTGCGACAGAACATAATAAATAATTGTGCTACACCATGTATGTAGAAGAAACAAGGGCCCTATTTCATACAAATTAGGACGGCCCCTTTCAACAATGAACGGAAAATTTGTTTATACTACTCTCTTTCCGTTCTATCTTAAATGTGTTTTTGACTGAAAATTTTACCCCAATTTCATAGTCCAATTCAAAATCAATCTTAGTAACCACTTTGCTTCATTCACAGAATTGACAATTTGTAAATATATAATTACAACAAAATGTTGTCTTAAAAGTTCATTTGATTTTCAAATTGAAATTTTGCCTTTAAAATACGATTGAACCAGGATGCTGAAGATGTGTCCTCAAGAAAATAATGGCAGTTCTCAGATTTTCTAGTCAACCTTCTTTAAATTTGGATTTTTATAACAATTTTAATTTAAAATTATTGATCTGTGAAGTAGCATTTGCATCGTTTAAAATATAACTCAAATTTCAGTTGCAGTAGTCTGGGGTTTAGCACAAATATCAATTATAAAGATAAATAGTTGTTAGAATATAAAGAGAATCTTGAATTTAAAAAAAATTCTCTTTATAATTTATAAACCAAATAAAATTCAATATAAATTCTTCTTGACACAAATTGGCAAAAAGCTTCAATCACCGATAACTCCATGTAAATAATAAATCAGAGCTTATGGAAAACCGCGACAAAAAACACAATCCATTGCATTGCCGATTTTAATCAAACATGAGTCCATACTTCAATCAGAATCCCCAGTCCCAGTTGCAACTGATTGCAACTGGACTAATGCAGTGTGAAAAGTGCAGCCGCACAATTACAATCGCACAAAAGCCAATATCAGCAAATGTGAATTGTTGTCAACTTTTGGCGGTGCAAATATTTCAAAAGTATTTAATTGCAAAAGTGTCATCGTACTTTTTGCGGCTTTCGGTTTTCGTGTTGTGCTGTTCATCGGGTTTTTCTAACCAGAGCCACAGAAATTCATTCTTTATTCAACCCCTATTTACATACCAAAAACGAGGCGAGTATAATAAGGGAAATCTGTTGCTTCTACAATTTTCTTCTCAACAACCGCAAAAACTCTTCAAGGAGCTTTTTCGAGGATTTTGCCCTTTATCGTCTCTTCCTCCTTTCCCCGTTTATCCTCCTGCTTTTAAGTAGACGATGATGTCTGCCTAACTCGGCATTATGTATATGCTGGTGTGCACGTGTTCACTTTGGCAACAATCATGGCAAATTTACGTTTCAATCGTGTCGGTATCACCGCTTAAAAGAATCCGATAGCTCTCTCCTTTTTACGATAAGTTGAATTGTTTTCTTCTTTGAACAAGGTAGTACTCGTAGTTTATTTTAGTAAATAAAGAAAATATTCGATTTATTATTCGTTAAGTAATAGTTCTGATGTGAACTATTTTTTAAACATTTATGCATTTTCAAGCCTATTTAGTAAAAATATTGTAATAATAGTTATTTATACTGCAAATGTGTCAGTTTTAGTGAGGTAACAAGTGTGAAAAATTGAAAATTGAAATTTTACTTTAGAAAATGAATATATGTATATGTTGTTCTTTTTAAAATACCTTAAAATTTATATAAAATATATATTAGATTGCTCCGCATGAAGCCGCACACTTTGAATAGGTCGATTTCAATAGTTCTGCAAAACAATAGTGCTAAACCGTATCGAAAGACAACGTAAAGGAATAATAATATTAAAATTATATTTGTACATAAAACCAATACTAATGCAGATAAATGGATTTAAATTAAAATTTTGGAAAAACTCAAATTTTAAGAAGGTTCACTATAATATTTGATGACTGCCATTATTTTATTTATGACATATATTCCGGATCCTATGTGCACAGTATTTTAGGGACAAAATTTCAATTTTAAATTGAAGTCACTATTGTCAATTTTACACTAGATGGCGAACGTGTTAATCTGGTAATTTCCAGACACAATACATTTAAAACCAGACGGTAAGATCACGCAGTAAGACGCAGTTGGAAACGCAGTAAACCGTCAGCTTTGTATGAAAATAACATGTTGTGCTTCTAGTTGGCGCGCCATAAATATCTTTCATTGTAATTTAGTTTTTCTGGTTTAATCGTATTTTTACCAGATAATTAGTGAGTACATTCAAAACCAAGATTTTCGATGATTACACATTTTTATCAATAAATCCCGATTAGGATAAGCAAGAATTATGAGAATTGGTATTTTTATAGTAAAAGACTATATCAAGCTGATAATTTGAAGGTCCAGGTTTCTGTATATCCGAAGGGTGTGATTTTAACCATTATAGAGTTCTTAGACTTCTGAGGCACAAGTTACAATAGATATTCTATTTTACAACTCACTGTTTACAAATAGAAATAATTAGTTTAGCGGTTTATTTCAATTAAAAATATTGATTAATAAAAAAGTTACGGTATTTTAAAAATTGAGCTCCAGGTGAGCAGTTTCAAGTGGGACCATCTAATATATTGTAACGAATCGTGTGATAGTATTTGGGGCATCTATTTGTGGAGGTAATTCAACACATTACCCCAACTAACGACATTCGTCTGGGAATTTGCTTACGACCTTTCTTTCATTTCTTCATCGCACTAAAATGCGCTTATTAAATATTGTATTATATCTTATAGTCTCTTCCAAAATAATTCAACATCAAACTGTCCACGCGCGTTAATTTATACGAACACCAACAGAACTTTTGACTCTATTGATAACTCTTTTCAGAAATCAGTAAGATTTCAGATCGATGTGACCGAGAAAATCGGCCACTAAAAAGGTAACATGGAGCATGTTACCGTATCAGCACCAATTTACCATGTCTTTTGACGAGCGCAGCGAGAAAAAATTAATAAATGAGTGAAACAACAACTCACAACGAAATTATCAACTTAAAATATTTCAATAATAATGTTTAGAGATTTTGTTATGATAACAATATGTAATTTCATTAAATTGGTGACTAATTTGCATGAAAATTTTGAAATATTACCGCACGCCATGCTGTAAAGTAAACCGTCCCAGAACCAATTTGCGTTAAAAATAGGCTACTTTTCGATACGGAATTGCACAAATAATATTTGAAACAAAATTGTGGAAATTTTCAGAATTAAAAAAGTTTTTTATCATTTACATATAAAATAAAGATTTTGTATTATATAAATTGAATAGATTTGTGTTTTAATCATATTGGTGTAAAAATAGATTTACAAATGGCAAATCATACCAAATTGTATTTAATTAATTACTTACTTTATCCCAGTGAAACTAATAAAAAAAAAGTGTTCTATCTATATACGTTCTTCGTTTGAATTACCAACAATAAAATTATATAGCTTGATAAAGATATCTTTGCAATAATCTGAAAGAAGAATTCTTTCTCTTCCTAGAAGCAAAGGAACCGTTTAACCGTGTCAGTTGTTGTTGTAAAATTGGGGAACAGAACTTGGGAGCTTACGGAAATAAGGCCCATGAACTGACAAGATTTTTTTATTTCGTTTTTCAGTAATTAAATACTTATGGTCCTAATGAAATAACATACTTAAAATTAAATAAATTGGAGCTTTTCTAAAAAAACATTTTTAAAAAATTCACTTTCTCTATAGTCTTCATTCTGAATTTGTTTGCATTATGTAAGGATTTTCTTAAAGTGGTAAATTGACCAAAATTTAAATACCCAGAAATTCTGGGGATTTCTATCTGAATGTATGTAATGTTTTTAAGAGTGTTATTCATAATGATATTACACGTTTTAGGGATTATGCGTTTGAGACTAAAATTGAAATCTTGGCATTTATTTTTTTTGAAATGCACGTGCAAAAGACTTTAGACTTTGATCTAAAAAGGTAAAAATATTAGATGAAAGCTTAATTGAACACAATTGATATTAAGAATAATTTTCGATGTTTTTATGAATCATTAATATACAGACAAATACTTATGAATGAATACTAATATTAGATCGTCCCACTTGAAACTGCCCACTTGGAGCAAAAGACCGTAACTTTTTTTTTATTAATCAATATTTTTAATTGAATTTCAAACTAACTATTTCTGTTTGTAAACAGTGACCTGTATAATAGAATATCTATAGCAACCTGTGCTCAGTAGCCTAAGAACTCTATAAGGGATAAAATCACACCCTTAAATACTACAGAAACCTATCAACAGGTATAGAGTCAGTCAAGATTTAGAAATGTAAAATAATTCAGTATCCTTAGGGGTTTAGAAGTTTTACGGCATGCCATGAAGCATATGCTTAAAACTTAAATTCAAATAGTCATTAATTTTGAAAATTTGATATTTTTGTCTTATTTGTAT
>JXOV01016394.1:0-10089 GCA_001014945.1 Clogmia albipunctata | reverse complement strand
GCCGTGATGAATATTATGTTTCATTTAGAAAAGTTTCACTTTCTATTGAAGCATAAATAAATGAAAACCAGTACTTTGTATATCAAAATTGGGAAAATTAATTTTTCTGTAATAATCAAACGAATTGCCGGATTCAAATTTTTGTATAGATAATATTTGTTTAAAATAACTGGCACCAGTTGACGAACGTGTCGATATTTAAAAATTTCTCACAAAAATTATATTTTAAAAAATGAAATTTTGCATAAAATTAGATATAATTAGGATATAAAGAAATGCAATAAAATAAAAATATCTTTTTTGCACTCCCGTATCGAAACAAACGGTTTTCGATATCTATTTGAGTTTTGTAATGTTGCCCTTTATGGTACTCAGTAAAAATTTTGATTTTTTATTTCACTAGTGAAAAAAATGTCATAAGCTATACAACAAATTTGTCTCAAAGTCCAAATTTGGTAGCCATTGTTACCCTTAAACTACACAAAATATTGGTCCAGGCTATGCCATAGGACCGTGATAATGTTTCAAATTAATTAACATTTCCTGTTTTAAAATTTTAATATTTACCGCTTCAACAGCCACCTGCATATAATTTAGCTATTTTTGTTCGATTTCTGGCACATTACGTAAATATCAGAGATAAATCTGCTTAAAATGAAAATCTATTTTCCATAAATTAAAGCAAACAAGTATTCCAAGCCATAATAAAATAAGCATTTGTCTTATTACCAAGAAGTTAAGAGGAAACAAACTATATTAGATTGAATTCCANTTTCAACAGCCATCTGCATATAATTTAGCTATTTTTGTTCGATTTCTGGCACATTACGTAAATATCAGAGATAAATCTGCTTAAAATGAAAATCTATTTTCCATAAATTAAAGCAAACAAGTATTCCAAGCCATAATAAAATAAGCATTTGTCTTATTACCAAGAAGTTAAGAGGAAACAAACTATATTAGATTGAATTCCAACCGTTAAATGTAGCTTTACAATTTAAGATTTCAGTTGAAACATTTATGAAACATGTCAATTTTCCTTATAAATAATGTAATTTAATGTGTGTACTAAAAATTTTAGTGCCCATGAGTGGAGTGCAAAACTCGTTATGTCCTGCTCGGGTGTAAAGTCCTGTTTTTAGCCCGGAAACGATGAAACACTCGATTTTGACATGAATGTATCACACTCGTTTCGTTAAAAAAAACAGTTGACTTTAGAGCCTTGTATGACAAATAACTTTTAACGCTAAAAGATATTTTTTTTCGAATGGATTTGTTAATAGAAGTCCAAATCGCTTAAATACCTAAAAGATCGATTTTATCTTGTTTCTCCAAAACTTCCAAATAGAAGATGCACATTATGTCAGTTCCCTTCTATATCTTTATAAACAGATTCTATTGTACAATCGTCTGTTTATGAATTGGTCCAAGAACTCACTTATTTTATTTGATATTAAAAGATTAACAACAAATAACTTGAATCTTTGTTCTACTTTGCTAAATATAAGTACTCGTACAATAAAATAAGAGGTTTAAATTTTGGCAAAAGTCAAATACATTAATTATAATCTTATTAAACCCGGTACAGAGATTAAAGAGTACGGACTGAAGTGCACTTGATTAATTTGAAATGACATTGGCTGGCAATTTGTCCCCAGAAAACCTTTTCCCGGTTTGTCCGATTTAACATAAGAAACCAGAAAAATGTCACTCTGGTTGTGGCTTAAAGAGCCACGATTGTGGTTTTGGTTAATCCGTCCATTTCCACCCCATAAAACCTGGAGATCTTGAATGCAAATCGGAGGAGAATATCGAGATTAAAATCTTTGTCAATCAAAAATGCGCAGAGACAGAAGGCGTGAAACAAGTTTGTTAATCTCTCGACTGAGAAATCTTTGCCGAATTTAAAAAGTGCATTTGACCGGATAAAAATACACGAGTACTCTGTCCAGAGTTTAAACTCTGACGTGGGGGGAATAGGTAGGTATTCAGTTTCAGACCACAAACGAGAGAGAGAGACAGACCAGAAAATAAGGTAAAACAAAGTGGAATGCATTTAATTTTGCCGAGATGAGGAAAATTCGGAAAGACGACAATAAAGTTAATTAATTTTATTACCATGGGTGGTCTCTCCGGCGATGACAACAACTTAATCCTTGTTCTCAGGCCAGTTGCCCGGCTACCTGTAATAGCTACGAATATGTCTCGACGAAATTGTCTGTTTTTATGAAATATCAGCGTTTACACACATAAAATTTTAATGTCCTCAGCAATTAAGACAAATTACGCTGTTTTTCTGCGAATTTGTCAGAGACGGATTTTCACCGATTAGCGCAATTTTAACCATTCCAACAGGGGATTAAAGCTATAGAAAAAAGATTAAGGCCCCTAGCTATTTTACAATCAACTTATCGATATGGACCATAAAATACCCACTTAATTTTTTAAATACAATTTAATTTTCTATAATTATAATTATTAAATTATCAATTCAAATTAAGTCGTTGATATTAATCCTCTAATTACTTATTTTAATAAAAAAAAACAGTTGTTCAAAATATCAATCGAAAGTATGTATTTGCAAAAATTTATTATGAAATTAAAAAAAAATATTAATCATAATATACATAAATATTTTAATACTTTTTTCGATGTTAATAAAAAAAATTATTTAATATTTATTTGTTCGGTTAGAAATAAGTGATAGTAAACTGTAAAAAATAAACTTTTAAAAACATAATTTTTAAATACTAAAAATGCGCCACAAAGAAGCACAACATGGTAATTTCATACAAAAGCTGACTATCTATACCATCTTTGACTGTGTCTCTTACCTTTTTTTCGTTATAAATGTATTGTGATTTTAAATTTCCAATTCGACACGTTCGCCAAATAGTGGCAAATTACTAAACTAGAATTTGACAAGTGGATTAAATATCGAATGGGAAATTTTTCCTTTAAAATACTGTGCATGAATCCGAAAGATGTGTCCTCAATACAAATTATTATTACAGTTATCAGATTTTATAAGAACCTACTAAACCATTTTTTTTATTGGTTTCGTGTACAAATATAATTTGAATTCCAGCAAAACTCCATTTTTTCAGCGATCTTGTTTTTCGAGAGGTCTTAGCACTACTATAAACCTATTTTTTGCCTATGTACGTAAATGTACATATATCCATTTTGATTTGCATTATAAAATTATAAGAACCGAATTTGGCTTGATTTGGTTTTTGGTGGCGATTTTCTCGAGGGCTCTGAGATGACTTGAGAAGTTGGAAACCATGGAAGAAAACTACCTTCCAAAGATTTGTTATAAAAAGTGGCTGAAGCTGGATGTCGCTAAGGTAGAGTGTGTGTGTAGGTTGTGTGAAATAAATGGAAGATCTGTTTGCTAGGGTCGTTGTGATGAAATATGGATCCTTTTTAAGAGTTATGAAAATTATCTGAGCTTAAACAGAGTTTTTTTTTATTTTTTTATAAAGGTTAAGAGAGGAGGATAATAGAAGGGTATTCGCTTCATCCTTTTGTCCTAATTAAAAGGATTGGATGGAGTATGTCGAGAATGGATTGCTTACGTTACTGGTAGGGCTTAAGACGATCATATTGTGGAACCAATTAGGGATTTTAAATAAATGGTCTAACAGTCTTTGTTGGAACGGAATGGTTCACAAATTCTTTCCCAGGGAATAAGATTTGCAGATCCAGAAGCGCGGCACCTTGGAACACTTTGTCTCAGAGTGCAGAGTTCGGCAGGGCTTTAGAAGGAAATTCAACCATCTGACATCTACTAGAGTGATCTGATTTCTTGTGACGACTCCACCGATTTTTCTCGGCAAATGAAATATTCAAAAGCTGGTTTGAACGCAAGAGTATTTGTAATATTCATATAGTACTCATATAGTATGAATATTATACATAAAATAGTTACAATTTATTTGAGATTAGTTTTTGATTTTAGTAAATATTTATTTTATGGTACATAAAATACAAAGTGTTTGTCAATGTTTTTTAATCAACAAAAACGTAATTTTTATAATTTAACAAAAATAAATATCTTGAAACGAAAATAAATATTTTAATGAAACATATAATATCTTTTATAATACCGATGCCATTTCAGGAATAGACCTTAAATCATATACATCATCTCGAATCGAAACTTCTAAAAATACTTTTCTAGTATGCAATTTTCTCCAATGATACATTGTAGTAAAGGAATTTATATTTGCGTGTAATTTCAATTATTGCTGGAAGCTACCAGAACTGAGTCTGTGTGAAGGTTACAAATTGAAATGTTGGGAGAAAACTCTTTTCTCACGAGAAACATTTAATTTGTGTTGAATTTGTTTCGGTTACAAAATACTTAAGGTCAATATCGTTTCCTTAAGTGTTCATATTGACTTTTAAGTTGGCTTACAATGAGTATTTCAAATTTCTTAAATCATTTAATAAGCAAGAACTGGACATATTTGAAATAACAAAGTGAAGTTATTTATTAGGGTTAAATTAGTTATCGCTCATTAAATAACTAAATTAAGAAATTTACTCCATCGGCTATTCCTCCAGCCTTGACCATTTTCAAGGTAAAAGTTATGACGATACTCTTCTACGTCTCTGGGATCCAGGGTTCCTTCTAAAACACCAAAATGACTAGGGTTGAGCGTCTCTAAACCAAGAACCATAGAAGATTTGTGGGACCTCCTTGGTTCAATAGAAACAATACAATCTCGAGAGACCTATAAATGCCGACCATCATGGAAACTGCGACTCACAAGACTCTTTACAAGCACAGACTCCAACAATATATCAACAAAACGGCCATCCAACTGTTAGCTCCCAATATCAGAAGCAGACTCTTCTGGCAACGAGAAGATTAAAAATATTGAATATATATTTGTTAAATTTCCTATCGAAAAGTTTGATATACGTACTTAACGCAAATTGGTTCTGTAACGGCTTACAATACAGCATAGAGTGCGGTAATGTTTTAAAATTTACACGCAAAGTAGTCACCAATTCAATGAAATTTTGTTGTATTATTATTATTTATTGTATTTAATCAATTAATATTACAATATTTACATTCTTCATTCATATTTCATTAAAAGAGAGAAAAACAATAGTAAAAGTAGTATTTGTCTGATGAACCTCGCAAAGAACAAAAGAACAGCTGATGGCGCAGATCGAGACTCACTCAAACAATTACCAAATCAACAAACGAAACACACAGCCGACAAAATCCATCCCAGTAGATACGGTTGCACCTCGCGTTCTGGACTCTCACCTGTTCCCAGATTCTTGACAATCACAAGGGCATAGTCTGAGAGCACAACTCCGATAATTCCGGAAACAGCAAATGCCTGTATAAAGGACAGTACTCTGAAACGGCAACCATAGACCTATCTACCTGATCGAGAATAGATCGAAGGTCTAGGTCATAACCCAAACTCTACAAATTTTCGAACAAGTTTATTAGAGTGAGATGTGAATGTTTCTATATCTCTCCAATCAATTCAGATTTATTTAAGCAGTAGTGTCTTACTTGTCTGTGTCTTACTTGTTTCACAATTTAAAAAACCATTGCCAACGTTTTTATTTGTAATAATCGATTAACTGGTATATTTTCAGAATTACACCAAAAAACGTTAAAGACACATGTAAAATAGGTTATTGCAGCACTCATTTACCTATTTTTACTCGCTGCGCTCGTGAAAATATGGTAAAGTCGTGTTGTATTTCACCACTTGTATCAAAATATACTATTTTGTGCCCCCTTTTTCTTAAATCCATTATACTTCACCCCAATCCCTTGTTTATGTGTTTTTTAACGTTTAGGATTTCTTAATAAATAATAAAAACAAAAATTTTAAACGTAAATATCTCTCATTTTTTTCGTATAATTAGCCTAGTACTTTGCCATTTTTTTAAATAGAGATGTTCTTTAATCGTGAATAAGTATCAACTTTTAATTTTATTTCGGAAACAATAAAAAAAATCAACAATATGCTGACACACTTTTCCTTAATTAGTAAAGAAGTTTTTATCTCAAATAACTGGATAAACAATAAACTATTTTTAGAAAATATTTTTGGTCATTCCTTATTTGAGTTAAGACCTAAATTCTTAGCCAAATATTCCGTTATAAAATGATTGCAAATAAACAGCGACCAATTTAAAATGGACCAGAAATTGAAGCCCACATTAATGAACCACAGACATATTTGTGTTAATAATTGAATCAATGGCCTGGGTTTAAGAGTTTTATAACTAAATACTCCACTTTCTGTTGAGATCATCATCATCGTCGGTCGTCGGCGCAGTTGGGAGTGAAACACACTTGATCACGAATCATTGTGCACTGAAAAGGAGCACCACTTGTCTATCGCATTTCGCCGCCTCTCTTCACAGACTCAGCTTCCAGCCTTAGCCAAACAGACACCCGTTCGTTCCTCGGTCCGACTGACTGCCCTCTTCAGCTCTCAAGAGCTGTTTATCCAGCAATTTAAATCATATTAGATTGATTTCTGTGCGCTCCATTGGAACTATTTCTGCAAGCAATCACGCAGCCTCCGATTTCAAAGAAACTTGTCGCAACTTCAAGCAGTCGGCAATTAACAGCAAATAAATAAGAAATATTAATAAAATCATCCCACGTATTCTATAGAAAAATCGAACAAATTAGAGAATTGCGAAATTTTTTCAATATTTTCGAACAATAAGGTTGGACAGTTCTCGATTTTTGTTTTAAAACGTCATGAACCTAAAAGTAATATTTTATAGAAAATTATAATTAGGTTTTGTTTAAATGATAAATTTGATTTATTTATCTTCTTCTTCTTCTTCTGCGACTCAGCAACCGTTACCGGTCTAGGTCTAACCAATTGTTTTTACATAATCGGAGTTATTAAATGCCCTATCTATTCATTTGCCAATCTTTCACAATTGACAATTGAATAGCATGTTTTTACAAATCATTACTTGTTATGATGTGATTAGCACCATGAACAAATGATTCTATATAGAGCGTATTAATTGACAGGTTTTTGCCACCGAAATAGAACACACATCCTACGAAGAAGACAATCCGTTTCACACTTTCATCTGTATATGTTCATTGAACAGCAGCAAATTACTAGTATTGAAAAGATCCGGTTTATCTCTTCGATTCTACGCATTTCATTCAAGCTTTGAAAACCTGTCTGAATTCGAGCAAATAATGTTGACGACATTAGTTGTACGAATTTTGAGGCCGGGATATTATTCTTGTTAAATTTATTTTAAACAAATATTAATTACGGAATATTGATAGTGAAAACGAGTAATGAAATTCGAAAGAAAAAAATTACAGTCTGATCAAGGCTCGAACCGCGGCCCTCTCGAGTTGAATTCTGTGCAACGCTTTAACCACTGTACCACCTGGCCAATGAATCAATTTGAATTTATTTATCTTATTTGTGATAAAAAAGCTAAGTTGTATTTCTCATTTTTATTAACAACATAATAAAAATCTCATAATTGTTATGTAAAAAATAATTTTAGTCTTTTTTTAAATATGTATGTATCTGGAAATGGTTCATTAATAAAAACTAAAATAATTATTGACACATTTCCATTATCATTCAAATAAGTTGTTTAACCGTGTCTTAACGAAAGATCTATGAAAATTCAAGTTCAAATGGTTATAATCAAAGTCTTTACAAATTTCACATTATTTCTACAAGTATGTTGATATTCAAATATCAAAAATTTCGCTGAAATATGAAAAAAAAGAAACATTTTTACTAGAGATAGGAAAACAAACAGTCACTGTAAACAAAGAAAAAGTACTGTAGACCATTTTTCAACACAATATGGACGGATGCTTAATTATGACTACAAAAGTTGTCACAGTGATATTGTTAGATGAACATCGCAATTTCGTTGCAATAATTAAGGAAACAATAAACCAGTTCTCTTCATTCATAATAATAAATCTAACGAAAATACTTTGGTTGAAATAGGTATCCCTAACAAAAACATATTACTTAACACTGAAGTAACTCAATCCAGGAAGTATGTGCTAGTAGTATGTGCTAATAGACTAAAGTTGAGGTATGATAAGATTGAGGTATTGATAAGAGATTAAAGGTATATCCTCAGACAGTAATTCTTAAGAGAACATTAGTAAGAAAAAATGACTGTGTCATAATAAATTTTATTGGTTGTATTTAATAGTTATATATACAACTAGGTCGATAAGATAAGGCATTATTAAGCATACGGGGTGTTTAAGCCACGAGCGTAGCGAGTGCCTTAAAGAAGGCCTGAATATTTAATAATGCTTATCGACAGTGTTTTATAGAAAATTTTATGCATTTTTAAATAAATTTACACGAAATTAAAAAATAATCGTTTTATTAAAAAAATCGTTAAGTAGCTCTTAATTAAAAATTTCAAATATATTGCATCCTTCTCTTACTCATAGCCACAAGGCGTAGTTCAAAAGTTTCCGATAAGTGGTTTATTTTGGAAAAAAAACTTTAGTACTTGCAAATCACAGGTAAGCCACGCCCATCAAAACTGACGACCATATTAATTTGTAGGATGTTTTTCACGGAGGTCACACTTTAATAATAAAAAAATAATAGTGTTTTAAAGAATTCTTCAAATAACGACTTTGACAGAACAAATTTGAGTGTCATAATATCAATTTTAAGCAACATAAATGCATAAAAATAAATATCATCTTAGAACTTTAAAAATAGAAAAATAAAATATTACATAAATTCATAAAACTACAAATTTGGTTATGAAATATATATTCCACGGTTTTATAAGTGGGAAGTTGACGGTGCTCTTATAATAATAATAATAATAATAATAATAATAATAATAATAATAAATCTGCATGACTTTACTTAGTATCGCGACTCAGGTTAATATATTATTTGATGCGACATACAAATGAAATACTCTTCTTTATTCCTGATTGCGTGAATTTTGCCATGTCACGAACTGAACAGAAGTATGTACTTTATTAAATTGCCACCAATATGTGGTGCTTTAAAATCGTGCACTGTATATTACATAATTGAATGCCCATATCGCGGAGTTTCTACAATAAAACAGTTTTAGAAATTTGTGAAGTAAGCAAAATAAAACAATGAATTGCATTACATTCATGACAGACATAACGAAATAAATGTTATGGTTTTGTCCAAAGCGAAATTATAGATTGAAACTATTTAAAATGGTAATGGCTATGTGGAATTTAACTGATTATAGAGTGTTGGGATTTTTTTATTTACTTTCAAAATTATAGTTTATTAAAAGATACGAGAAAAAATGTTTTGACAATTGGAATTTCAAATTGGCTTGGCAAAATAAGAAGTGTACTATTTAAAATATTGACAATAGATGCTTTACATACCTGCGGGACAAAACGATCACTTTAAACGCTTTCATTTTCAAAAAAAATAAATGATAAAAAGTAGTTTTAAATACTCTTATTGTATTTTGGATTATCACTTAAACGTTTTTGAAAGTCTTGATTACAGATCTTTATTTTCTATTTAAATAAAAAAATATTTGTTTTGGGTTTTTAGCCTTTCCACGTCAATTACCAATTTATCTACCACAATCTGTCTCCCTAAACGGTCCATTTGTGAATAATAGTCGAAATTAGTCCCTATTCCCTTAAATCTTTTCTTTTCACTGACCCCCAAGATATTTTCTAAGGTAAATATTAATTGTTTTTTATGCATTTTTGTTGCTTAAAACTGATATTACGACACTCAAATTTGTTCTGTCAAAGTCGTTTTTATCACAAGTGCTTTAAAAAATTCTTTAAAGCACTTTCTTTTATCAAGAAAGTGTGACCTCCGTGAAAAAATGCATCAAATTTATATGGTCGTCAGTTTTGATAGGCGTGACTTACCTGTGATTTGCAAGTACTAACGATTTTTTTAAAAAAATAAACCACTTATTGGAAATCTTGAACTACGCCTTTCAGCTATGAGTAAGAGTGGGTTACAAAATATTAGGCTATGAGTAAGACAATTGCAGTCTTTATTGACTTTAAATCGGCTTTTGACTGCATCCACT
>JXOV01016392.1:0-13572 GCA_001014945.1 Clogmia albipunctata | reverse complement strand
TAATATTATTCTAGTTATACATTAATCTTATTCTAATATTTACAATGTTATATTTCTATTATTACAACCGTTATGTCCGCAGACTTTTGGAGACAAGAAAAATGAGGCATCCAATAAGAAGGCGAGATAGACAATAAGCAAACTTCTCCCTCGTTCCAGTAACCCTGAGCCGCACAATAGTTGAATAGTTTTAAATGAATAATTATTTTAAAAATATAAGTATTCAGATTATTTTCCATATTTAAATTTATGATACTTATAGTAATATGATACATTAAATATATTATTTCTGTTAATNTTGTGAACGATCCGTCCCCAATTTAAAAATCCAATTTCTCAATTAACTGTTATGATTAGAAATTGCATGTCTATGGACTCTTTTTTTACTGGCTATATAATGCAATTTCCAAACTTAAAATAGAGCAAGTATTAACGGCACAATGACGGTTTGAAATTTGGCGCTGTATCAGCAAATACCGTTATATCCGCAGACTTTTGGAGATAAGAAAAATGAGGCGAGAAAGGCAATAATCAAACTTCTCCCTCGTTCCAGTAACCTTGAGACGCACAATATTTGAATAGTTTTAAATGAATAATTATTTTAAAAATATAAGTATTCAGATTATTTTCCATATTTAAATTTATGATACTTATAGTAATATGATACATTAAATATATTATTTCTGTTAATCGATATTTAATAAACCTAAATGAAAATTTGATCCTGAAAATGGCCGAGATATTTACATAACTTACAACAAGATCGAGAGTAGGAGAGGAGCGCCCGCTCTCTCTTCCATCANTTTTAAAAATATAAGTATTCAGATTATTTTCCATATTTAAATTTATGATACTTATAGTAATATGATACATTAAATATATTATTTCTGTTAATCGATATTTAATAAACCTAAATGAAAATTTGATCCTGAAAATGGCCTATTTCAAATTTTATACTCATTAATTTGAAGAAATATTGGAGTACCAGAAAATAGTAAAAGAAAGGGAGAGATTATTTACTAAAAACCAATTAATCTCCTTCAAAATAAGTGAATTATTAATTATAACATCTAGATTTAACAAGGCAATAAATAGTTTAGCATTTAAAATAGATATAAGAATACTTCTGTAATTAGTCCTTTAAAAACTATACATTGAATTAATAAATAAATAATTATACTGGTTAAAAAAATTAAAGAAACTTGTAATTAAATTTATAAAACTCCAAGGAGATTACGATGAGAAATAAAACCANTACAACCAACAGGTCAGATGCAAGTATAAAAAGTTAATTTTCTGAACTTCTTCAAAATTTACTTATTTTGCGATGATGAACTTTTAATGCGTCTCACATTTTTATCCACCCACCGAAAGATACTTGGTCCTATGTTTGTACTTTTTCATTTTCTTTTGCTCTCTCTTTATAAATTTCAGAAATTAATCGACTATAGATTGCTAAACTTCAGGTGTCGGAGTTGATGACAAATTGAAGGACTTCACAGGTGGACTTACTTAAAAAGTCTTATGTATTTCTTTAAACTCTTATTGATTTAGAAAACCAAATGTTTTTATTCTCTTCAAATTCATTTAACAAATTTGTTTAAACATAATCGCTTACCTTCAGTATATAACTATAAAATAAATACATTTCATATAGGAATAACGNCTGGGTTCCTTGAATGTCAACTTAATAATGATTTATTTCCGAGATATTATCATAACTTACAACAACGTAGAGAGCAGGAGAGGAGCGCCCGCTCTCTCTTCCGATTCTATTCACCATCCCCCGACCAAAAACAGTTGCCTTGTACAACAGTGTTGTCTCCTTAGGTTGTTTTATTACTTATTGATTATTTATTAATAAAATTTTAGTAGTTTTACCTAAGTTTAGTTTAATTCTGTTAATTAGCCAGGTTTTGATATTTATATTCTTTGTGATTTTAGTTAGGTGGTTATCAATTTTTAAATCATTATTTATAATGATACAGAAGTATTTAAAGTTATTAACTTTTTCATTCAATAAATTGTTCCTATTCAAATTCAAATCAAAATTACTCCTTGCAAATGTCATATATGTGGGATGGGTGGTGTGAAATAAAGTGTACTTCGAGCGCAGCGAGAATAAGTTTGACAAGCTTAGTGTGAACGACAGAAAAGTAAAGTTGTGCAAAGAAATCGATTCTTAATTTTTATCAAATAAACACTGAATTAACTGCTGAATCTGGTTTTAGTCACTATATCCGACTGTCATTTCTAAATATATTTATATTTATTGATGTTTAATGACGAATTGAAGGACTTCACAGACGGAATTACTTAAAAAGCTTTCTATATTTCTTTAAAGACTCTTATTGATTTAGAAAATCAAATGTTTTCATTCTCTTCAAATTCATTTGACAAATTTGTGTAAACATAAACACTTACCTTCAGCATATAACTATAAAATAAATGCATTTCATTTGGGAATAACAAAGAACAAATTTATTTCTTAATTACTAATAATTATATAACATATATTTACATTAAGATATTACATTTTATTTAGAAACTTAAATTATAAACTATGAAATTTATTTACATATCGTAAAGAAAGCCATTTTGTTTACAAGGAATTTCTATAGCTTGTACAATTGAGATCAAATTCAAGAACTTTTAACGTAAAATTTAAAAAAAAAATATATTTTATTAAGCTGTCCAATTTCAATATAGATTGCAACTAAATCAAATTTTTCAATAAATATTTTCAAGTAATTTTGTTGTGATCGACATGAAAGATTTTAAAATAATGAGGCATCCCAAAGCGAAATTGTATTAATTAATAGACCAGCTTTATCTCGGGGAAACAAGCCGACTATATTTTGAACGTGATCACCACAGACAAAGACAACTTGGCGGAATAATTCGGAGATCACACGATACTTAAGCAATAAATTATTTTTCGTAAATTCTGAAGGTTGTAACTCGGGGATTAAACCGATTTCCGCTGGAGCCATGCAAGGCTCTATAATCGGTCCGTTCTTATTTAATAAATATTATATACAGCAGACTTACTCGCGTCTCTTTCATACGTCGTCTCATGTTAATTTTTTTTGTTGAAGAGTTTTAGACAATGACGTGTCTAAAACTCTTCAACAAAAAAAATTAACATGAGACGAGAATAAAATAAACTTGAACTTGAAGAAAATTCAAAAAGTGAAGTGTTTTAGTACGAAACTCTGGGTTTTCTTCCCATTTTCGACAAAAGTGATGTAAAAATAGACGCAGAAATATGGTGTTGAATACTGGAATTCCATATTTCGGCAAAATTTATAGACGCTAGAAAAGTGTTTTGTAAAAGTGGTGAAGTTATTTTTTGCGAAAATTCTACAGTCATTTTGACCCGAAAGTCCTTTTAGTGAAAAATTTTGGCTAAGTTATTTTCAAGCCGAGAAATCGGTTAAGACATTTTGAGGTCAAAAATCGGCGCAAAGTGTTGGGGTAGTGTTACTGCACATTAACGAGTGTTAGTGAAAACCAGCGAGGACCAGGAAGTGGAGGCGCCGTGGATATGCTGGTGTATTGGAGATGCAGGGTGGTTGAGTGAGCCTATTTTTGGTGGAGACGCCTGGTGAATTTCCAAAAAGCCCCTAGTTCCCCCTAGACCAAACAGAAAATATTAAGGAAAGCAATCTCCCGAACATCAACGAGGTAATGGCTTCGAATGACGGCGAGATGGGGGACGTCTCCTATCAGACAGCTCACGAACAACGATTGACTGAAATACAACAATAACATCTACTAGGAAGCATAGAAGAATATTGTCACAAAAATGGCCTCACCGCAAACGAGGTCATTATCCATCTGGGTGGCAAAATAGATCCACCCCAGAACAAAAGGAAACAGGAGACAGTGGTAGAGGCGCAACAAGCAAGCGCCTCAAAGATGCAGACCACGTAAAAAATCCGTCTGCGAAGGGAAAAACCGACAAAGCCACCGCCGCGCGCCGGTTGAACAGCCGGCAAAGAAGGAGAACCTGGGATAGTGACCTGGCGGCTACATACAAAAAAATTTTCTTGAGAAAACTAAAGACAAGGTACAAAAATGTTTAAGTCAAAACACTGTTTTAGACGAATTGCGGCAAAGACGAAAACCTGCACAATAGACATACAAGGAGAGAGAATCGCGGCCAGTGACACGGCCAAATATCTAGGTGTGACCCTCGACGCTAAATTTAGCTTCAAGCCCCATACTCAGGCAATATTGCGAAAAGCACAAATGGCGTATGCCATATTAAAACCGACAATGACTAGGCTGGACCTAGATCCAAAAGGAATTAAACTTATGTATGGCAATTAATTCGTCCAATACGCGGTATGCGCATGGGTAGAGAAACCAAGTCCACTAAAACCACTTAGCCTTTTTGAAAGGAAAGATCAGGGGCCTGACAGGAAAGTATAGGAAGGAAAATGGACATTATTATAATAACGAAGTTGTATAAAAGCGTGAAAATAGTTCCCCTAACAAAATATAAGAACGGATTGGATCGTTGAACAGTACGGACGTGTTTTTAAACCTAGTGAAGAAGGAAAAGTGAAAAACCGACGAAAAAGTGGAAAAAAGTGACGAATATACAAGTGCCATATTTGTGAAATTTCACCATTTTTTTTGCAAATAGCAAGAAAACGGAAGGAGATAGAGATTCGAGGTGTTCTAATGAATTGTAGGGGACATCGAGCCCGATCGATAGAGCCCCCGCTGGCAGTAGCCAACGAGATTAAGCAGAAATACGACAAATCAGTCACGGCCAAACTCATTAAAACGAGTAAGGCAAAGAGAGAAGGATACCAACTTAATATTTATGCCATTAATGGACCAAAAGAAGACATAAACGAGGTGGTCAAAGTTAGTTATCTCTTCCAACACAGAGTTAAATGGGAGGGCCTTAAGAAATCTGATATTTTACAATGCGGAAACTGCTTCCGCTTTGGTCATTCCGCTGTGAATTGTTTTAACGGACCCAGATGCATAAAATGCAAGGACCCACACAACTCCTGGAATTGCGACAAACCAAAAAAAGGAGAGCCGGGCTTTTTGTGTCAACTGTCAAAAACCTGGGCACCCAGCGTCGTAAGTGTCCAGTTAGAATCAACAAACTAGAGGAAATAGAAAGGAATAGAACTGCAAAGCTGAAGCAGGTCCCGAGGCCACTATACTCAAACGTATCCAGAGGACAACAACCAGTGAGAAGACAACCAACTAACGAGAACCCAATTGACTACTTAGAATTTCAGTGTGACGAGCTTTCCAGTTTGACCTAACTGAAATGCTCGAAAGAGTAAATAGTTTTATCCCGCTTTATGAGAGTTTACAGACACGTGCAGAAAAAAAAACAATGCCAAACTTTTCCTTGACAGCATGTCTAGCAAAATAAAAAAGCTCAAAATTGGATCTCTAAACTGTACTTCGCAACTGGGGCCTCGCCTGTATAACCTCTTTACGGCCGACCTACCGACGCCCCAGAACGACAAGATGGCAGTTTTCCAGTATGCTGACGACGCGGCGATCATCTCATCAGCGGAAACCCGAACAGAGCTGCTTTATCACTACAGTGCTACTTGAACGAGATGGAAGGCTTCTACAAAAAGTGGGGAATTAGCGTAAAAAAATCCGGATTAGTTTTTTTTAAACCACATGAGGATTTAAGATTTAGAACTGCACTTAAAAGGGCAGAAAAAATATGTATTAAAATTGGGGGAAAAAAATTAAAACCAACCAAAAATGTAAAATATCTAGGAATTAACTTTGACGATAAACTTAACTTCAAAGACCACATCCAACTCACTATTAATAAGGCTAAAAAACATACGGAATGTTGGTCTCCGTAATGAAAACTGCTGGATTAAGTAAGAAGAACAAAGAGATATTGTACAAAATTAGACCTATTGTACGGGGCACTCGTGCGGGCTTCTTCCAAACAATACACACATATATAACCCTCAATGTCATTAAGAGGTAACTCACATAATTCTACAATAACCTCTTCAAAGAACAAACCCCCATACATTGGATCTCAACATCTCCTCAGCGAATATTACACAATTCTCAGAGGACAACCCAGCCATCAACCCTATTGCTAAAAAAAACTCACCATTCACAACAACATTAGAATTGAGAAACATCCTTTGGAAAATCAACTCTAAAAAATCATGAGAACCAGACGAGATCAGCAATTTTCTCCTGCCTTTGTCCTTAATAAAATTTCTAACGATAATATACAACCAATCCATCAACAATAACCATTTCCGGCCGTGTGGAAGACTACAAAGATTTTTCCCATCCCAAAATCAAAGAACTCTCTTCAAGGAAGTTGAATTAAAGATAATTTTCCCGACCATCTATTTGGCTTCAGGAATGGACATTCGGCTCTGGACGCCCACTCAGTGGTGGAGGATGACGTCTCCCGCAACCTCAATAGAAGTAAAACATCAGTCATTTGCCTTCTTGATTTGAAAAGGCTTTCGATTCCGTTTGGTCAAGAGGACTCCTCTCGAAAATAGTCAACATGAACATCAACCAATACACGACAGCAATCATCCAGAGCTTTCTCTCCGATAGAAGCGCGGACGTAATGATCGACAACGCTGACCCTTTACCATTTCCCATTAAAAGAGGCGTCCCCCAAGGAACTCGTCTTGGCCCCATCCTGTACAATATTTATATTAGTGATATCCCCATCGAGATGACTACATCAAACGAGTGCAAAATTGACAATATGCAGATGATACAATCGTCTATGCAAGTACAGGACTATGACTACAAACGGGCTGAGATGGTTTCCAGATGGGGAGCTGCGAAGGCACACAGATATCGACAACATCATAGACCACCTGGAGCTGCTGACGGAGAGATATCTCCAAAGAACATTTGACCACTCCAACGGACTAAATAACAGACCAGATGAACCAGGAACTCGTCAGTGACGACTTTTTTGTAACAACACGACATCTCGACTCCATCAAGCATCAAAGAACATTCTAAACTACATAGGATAAAATTCTTTGAATATTTCATGTTTTTGTAAATACGCGTATAAAGTTAGGTTATAATAGGTTAGAATTTGTTTATATTAAGAATAAGTTTAGAATTAGGGCATAGAAAGCCAAAGCCAGAGATCACCAGAGGAAAGCAACATCTGGAAGAAATAAAAATATTACTAGACTAGAAAAATAACAATAAGTTGAATTTAGGGACTAAGATTTTTCAAAATAATCACGCCCACACGTATAAATATTAATGTATAAGATGTACAAAGAAAACTATTTTGATAAAAATAAAGAAACTTTGACTAGTATGAACTTTGAACTAGAAAATTTAGTTGATAAGATAATGAATTGAAGATTGGCAGCTACGGATGTGTTTTCTAAACCAGTGAACAGTGATTATTCAAAATAAAACAACAGAGACAAATTGAAAACCTAGTGATAAAAGGCACCAGAATTATACCATCCAAAGAAATGAAATATTTGGGAATTACATTCGACGGGAGGATGAAGTTCAAGAAGCATGTTCAAACAAGAGGCCCGATAAATAGGCCCTGGTAAGCGCCAAAAACAGCAATACCAAAAACTTAAAAAGTAACAAATCGAAAAAGGCACTATTTAGCACCAAAAATGGTCTGTCAATACCAAAAACGGCCCTTTTGAGCGCCAAAGCCACGGCAAACTCCCTTACCAAGTTAACGGGAATAGCACTAGGTGCCCGACCGGCACTTTTAGGTGCCAAAACAGCCTTGGTGAAGGCCAGCGATCGGGAGAAAACAGCCTTTGTGAAGGCTAACAAAAACGACGGATGATGGGTATATCTCTGTAGGGAAAGACGCCCCAGCTGCGGTTCCCGCCCTAAAAATACCATCAGCATCGACTAGCAATAGATACCTGGCCCTTGTTGAACAGGAGATGGATACTAGCAACGATGAAGAGATGGGGGCAGAGGAGCCAGCCCAATGGCTGGAAAAGAAAACCGATGACGGAGTCACCAAACTGAACAGTGTCCTCGTCACCATCAATGAGGACAAATCAAAAGAAATAGCCAAAGTCCGATACGTAGCCAACTGCTTGGTGAGATGGGACAGATTCCGCAAATCAGCAGTAACACAGTGCCACAGGTGCCAACAGTTTGGGCACATCGCTCTGTATTGTCGCAACAAATATAGATGCGTGAAGTGCAATCAACATGAACTGGGCCAATGCAAACTTGGAGCCAAGGTCAAGAACGACAAATTATATTGCCATAATTGTCAAGCAACAGGACACCCAGATAGCTTCAGAAGGTGCCCCAAATATGTTGAAAAAATGGAAACAATTGAAGACCAACAGAAAAGGAAAGAAGAACTCCGACAAAACTTGAGAGCGAGGAAAGAGATGGCTGCACAATCGGTCAATCATGTACAATAGAATACCTTACTCCCAAACACTGAAGGGGCAGGCCCAGGCTCCACTGCCACCTCAACAGCCATACCAACAGTCACACACAACAGCACCATCCGGAGGATACCTGGACGGAGAGTTCGAAAGGCACTTCGGGATGTGGATGATGGCCGTAATTATGAAGGCCAGAGCATTCAAACCACACTACCAAACTATAACAGACAAAGGGGAGCAAAAAGCAGCCCTCCTTAAATTCGCAATGTCACTATGTTAGTGCACCTCCGCCTAAGAACACTAAACTGTGGCTCCCTGGTCACTCACCAAAGAAGAATCATGCTCCAATGCCTTCTGAAGTCCCAGAACACAGACGTGGCTCTAATACAGGAGACACACCTAGAGGAAAAACACAGAGTCCTCATTAAGGGCTACAGATGCTACCGAGATGACAGAGGAGTTGGAACGATGGTCCTTGTTAAAGAGAAATACCAAAGCCAGCAATTAACCACGGACACAGACACTATCAACTGCTGCTCTGAGAACCTCAGAGTGGGAAACACAGACTGGAGAGTCACATCCCTTGTGGCTCTTCGGGGAAAACGCTATAGTCAGACCTCCAGTCCATCAACAGACAGCTCCAACATACCATCATGGGGGTGACCTCAACGCCCCCCCACAACAGGAAGTGCCATAAGAAGGTGGCTAGACGACATAGATACAAATGTGGCCATTGTGTCTCCAAACAAGCCTACATATAATAAGTCGAAATTAGACCATTTTTTGGTCTCAGTGGAGGATTACCCATCCCAATCAAATACACCAACAGGCACCAAGGCATTTGCAGACCACGATGCCGTTACATGGGACTTCTCCTCAACGACAAAATGGGATACAAAAACAGTACGACTCCCATATGACTACAGCAAGGTCGATTGGGCAGACTTTGAGCAACGGACCTCCGATGCCGTTAGAAGCGTAGAAACCTCAAAACAAGGGATCCTGTCCAACTACGAAATTGACCGAGCCATCAAAGGATTGATTGAGGCCATAAATGAGACACAACAGGAAACCATACCAAAGAGATCCCCGTTTCATGGTGGATACGCAAACATCCTGAGTGAACTAGAGGATCTCTTTAGAGCCCGAAGACGTATATCAAAGGCAATTGGGAGAGAAAAAGCCAAACGCTGGCCGGACCCCTACAGGATCGCCTACTTAAAAGAACTGAAGACAGCGCTCGCAACGAAGATCGAATCCGGAACCAGAGACTACCGTCGGCGAGAATTCACAAAAAAAGTTGAGGCAATTATGCCAGGATACAACTTCTTCAGGGAAGTAAACCGACTCATTGGAAGAAAGTCCCTCAGAAAACTGGACAAACTACAGGAAGGAGACAAGATTATCCACAACCCATCGGATATCAGAGACTCATTCGTGAGATACCACAGTTAACTCTACGGAGAGGTAACGCCGCATAAGCTGGAGGAGACCCCACAACCGGAACACCAAGGCGTAATATTTGGTGAAGACAACACAGCTCTGAATCCAGTCGGAGAGCAATTTACCAGTGTGATGGAAGTAGCATCAATCATCCGCAAATTAAACTTAACTTTAAGCTGAGAAAGAAGATATATCAGCGATCTGCCAGTCGAGGACATACACCAGAAAAAATGCAAAGTACTCCAATTTGCAGACGATACGATTGTATACATATCTCCAATGTCACCAAAAACTGCAACTACCCGGATTGACGCAGCCCTGGAACATCTAAAAAATACTTCCTCAAATGGGGTATCAGGATGAACGTCAACAAAACTGAGCTATTGATAATCTCCCACCAAGACCCAACAAAATAACAAGGAAACTGGGCAAACTAGCTGAGACAAATTGATGGCGAGACAATTAAGCCTACACCAACAGTAAAATACCTAGGAGTCCACATGAATGAATGGCTTAAATTCAAGCAACACGTCGATGCCACAATCAAAAAAGCGAGAGGAGTCTTCCACCAGCTCCTGCCACTAATGAAGATCCTAAAAGTAGAACTCAAAACAAAGGTCCTACTATACAAACAACTGGTCAGACCCATTATCGCTTACGGATACCCCATATGGATAACAACAAATATGTCGGCTTATGAGAGAAAGATACTGAGGGCAATCACCGGACGATACAGACGAGACGGAGAGATTCGGAAGTGGTATGCCGACTACGACCTGAGGGTAGGAACAAACATCGTGGACGTCAGGGAGTCCCTGATGGAGGTTGCATCAAACTACTTGAGCAGAATAGAAACCCACAACAACAGCCTAATGCAAGAACAGAACAGCGCGCCGACTCCCAGAGATGATCGCTACTTACTGCTGAACTTAATGAACTGAACTTAATTACACCCATAGGATTAAATCAAAATATGAGACATATATACTAAACTGATGAATACAATTTTCTTATGTCTTATGTCTAACCCAACTAGTTGGCCCGCCGCACTGGCGGAGGAAACATCTAATTTAAATGAAGACATGAAAAATGACGATTTTTTGGCAAACTGTCAAAAACTTATGAACAGCGAAACGAATCTTTTCCAAAATATTGAAAAATCAGGAAAAGAGTCACAAATTAAAAAAAACGCTCTTTTAAGAGCAAAACTATTTTGATAAAGCTCATCGAGTTCCAATAGGCTTTTTGGTAAGTTTATGACATCGGTCGAAGAGGCCGATATGAACGAGGCAATAGAAAAAAATAGAAATATATCGAATAAGAAAATCAAATTGAATTTTTTACGTTGTTTGTTTTTAGGAAATGCTACCTCTGTTATGGGATTTAATGGCCAACTGCCACAGTTAGGTGTATCCATTGGGAAGGAAGAATGGACTGAGTGGTTAGAGCAATTTAAACTGTTTAAGGACATCAAGACAATGAAAAAGAAGTTTGACGGACCTGAAAGTAAAACAAAGATATATGAAAACGAATACAAGAATTTGGTCAAGCAATTGGCCAGTTTTTTATACCCAAAATTAATCCGATTATTGAAAGACATGCTTTCAAGCTCATGACGCAAAAGGAAGAAGAAAGCATAACTTACATTATAAATCTACAAGAACAAGCTCGGAAGTGCGAATTCAAAGAGGAGGAGGAAAGCGATAATCTGCGAGATCAACTAATTCTTGGATGTCGAGATCCTAAACAGAGAGGGCACCTTTTGAAAATCGAAAAATTAACTTGGGAAGGCACAATATCCAGTGTTAAGAATTTCGAGACCCAGGCGTTATTCCTAAATAATTTCGAGGCCAGGAAACAGACGAAGAAGAGCGTTTGAAGGAAATAAATTGGATTAAACCAGAAAGATTATTTAATGGTCCAGAAAGCAAGTTACAATTGTGGGACATTGGGACACATAGCCCGATGGTGTAGAAAGATTAAGCGCGAGACAAGTGACAATAACCAGAAGAAATATAAAGTAATTAAGAAAAACGATGGAGAAACAGTAATTGAATGTTTAGAGACAGGCAAGAGATTTCGGCGGAATATTGCTCATCTTAAACTTTTACCTTCAATTTCCAATAATAGAATTGAAACCTCTCCCATTGCAGGAAGCAGAACTAGCAAACAGGTGGAGGCCAATGCGATAAGGGGGCGGAAAAGGAAATCTCCCGAGAAGCTTAAGGACTTTGTCTGTTAAGGAAAGAGTGTGGATAGCAGATGGAAAAAAAGAGATAAGAAGGAGGATATGTGAGATAAGAATTTTTATATAGAGATAATTTGGTTGGGAACCGACACCCGGACTTCGACTTCAGCAGCTGACCAGTTCACCTCGCAGAACGGAAAATAAAAAGTTATATAAACCTTACAACGAAGAAGACTCTAATTCGGATTTCCAAATTTCCCAAGGGATTTTACGGAAATTCCGAAAAGTGGCCGTGTTCCAGATAAAGTGTTAGTGAATTGAAATCTGGGTGTTTTTGGCCATTTTTCCGACATTTCTATGCGAAAAGAGACGCCANAAAAGAGACGCCAAAAAAAGTGAAAAGTCCAGAAAAGTGCGAAATTAGACGCTAAAAGGGAGATTTCCCTAAAACCAGTGGGCGTGTAACTGCTTTCTAGCGCGGTTTATGCCAAAAAAGAGACAAAGTGAAGTGAATGGTAATGCGTCATTGCAAAATGATAAGTGCGATGGTTTCACTCTAGTAAAAGGTAACGGCAAGAAAACCAAACAAGATGAAAAAACGACAAACGACATCGCTCTGCAGAAAATTCTCGTCCCACATCGAACAAGGGAAAAAGAGCTTATGGCATGCTGGTACCAGTAATGAAGAGAGCGGAACTGAGTAAAAGGAATAAGGAGAAGATGTACAACATGCTCATTAGACAAGTTATTATGTACGGAGCGCTCGTGTGGGCTTCATCCAGACCCTCCAGCCTCAAGGAGATCAGCACCTTCGAGAGAAGAGTAGTTAGAAAGATCACGGGCCTTTACAGAAGAGAGGACGGCCGACATTTCCCCAACGAAGTCATCTACAACAGCTGCAACGTGAAGGACTTCAACAAATATGTAAAAGGCTTCATATGGCGCCAAAAGAAGAGATATTGGAGACACCCCAACACGCTCATCACTAATACAACTAGGACGGCCCTGCCAAATGGGCCTTACATTAGAACTAGGAAAGTTTCTTGTAAAAGAAACAAAATATATCAGAGGCTAAATACCTCTAACCTTGTAAATTTTTTTGTACATACAGTGGACGCCGCTTATTAGGACCACTTTGGGACCGGCATAATTTGGCCCTATTAACCGATTGGTCCTTTTAAGCGATTGGTCAATAAAAGCTAGAATTTGATCTGTAGGTTAAGATTTTTCAATATGTACGAGTATGTACATATGTATATACATTCATATATGCTTGGTAAAGTGTATTTATTAAATAATAATTGTTCAATATATCTTTATCTTGTAAAATTTGAAGATAATTTAATCTTCAATGACGTGCACATGTATTGTGTCTTGTCAACCAAACAAATTTAAATGTTAATTATCACCCGGTAATAATGAACGAAAAGAAATGTATATAAGGAAACGGAATGAATTTAACAATTAAATATGATTCTGGATGAAGTGATGAATATATTGATGACCAAAATCATTTCAACAGAAAGACGTGTAAACTATTGC
>JXOV01016386.1:6949-18103 GCA_001014945.1 Clogmia albipunctata | reverse complement strand
CCACACGTTGTTTAAATAACTATTAATTCTATTAGTGGTTTCTTTTCTTCAGATTTTAGTACAATCTTTTACCCATCATGACATAGCCTAAGGTCTAGGCTCTAGGACATAAAAACTTCAGCTTTTGTTAATGAAACTTTTATTTAATTATAATAACGATCCAATTTTGTTCAAAGGATAAGAATAATTTTACTTAATTTAAAATTAAAAGTGTTCTTTCCTCTATAATCTTTAAAATCCTTTAACAAACAGCCAAATTTGTATCTCATTATACGAGTATCAGTTCTTAAAAGATCTACGAGTAACAAAATGAATAAAGTTGTTCAAATGAAACTCATCTGCGATGATTACTGAGAAAATAGGGGGACTAACTACAACTACTGATACGTGGTAAAGAGACAGGCATTCCTAAGATTGTGCAATGGGCTATGGGTTTTATAGTGTGTGTCTGTCTGTGCGCCAAAGGAATGCATCTTGGATGGTTTCCGAAGAGATTTAGGGACTCGGGAATTCCTCTCTTTGTCAAGGTTAATACCCTGTCAGTCGTATTCGTGTGTTGTTGGGGGTGCCTATGGGAAAGTTTCTCTTCGTTCATGGCACTGATTGTTATTTATTGTTTTGATGTGTTTTGTTTTGCTTGATTTGCGGAAAATGTGCAAATTACATAAGAATTTCGCACGTAAAACAGATAGCACTCTCTATCAGAGGCTTATTTTTGTTCGGGTCTAACGAATTTTATCATTTTTGACTCGATGATAATGATCAACTAGTTGTTTGCGTTGTTTCGCTGTGAATCATAGCTTGTTACTGGAATGTCTCCGGCATTTTTAATCTGATAATTAATTGGATTTGGAATTTTGTGGAAATAAGATTTATTTGATATTTAGTAGGAATTTTTTAATAAATATGAATGATAATTTTGATGGTATTTGAAGATAATTTTGACTCAAATTTCACACATGAAACAGAGTTTTTGATTGCTTGTTTCAATTAGTTTTGACACAAAAGCAGCCTTTCTACATAGTGCAAAACTTTTGAATTGAAGATGACAGGAAAATATTAATATAAGAATCAAAAGATGTTACTTCATTTTTAAACTTTTCCATTTAATTCAATTGGTTATTCATATTTCAAAATAATTAATTTGTTAAGAAAATGTACGAAAACCTAGAGCAATCTCCATTTTCCAGACATCAATTTTAATAGTTNTTGAAGATGACAGGAAAATATTAATATAAGAATCAAAAGATGTTACTTCATTTTTAAACTTTTCCATTTAATTCAATTGGTTATTCATATTTCAAAATAATTAATTTGTTAAGAAAATGTACGAAAACCTAGAGCAATCTCCATTTTCCAGACATCAATTTTAATAGTTTAGTTATTTAAACAACATGTTGGAAAAATGAACCATAATTAAACACGTACAAAGTTCTAGAAAACGAACGAAATGAGTTTTCTAAAAGATACAAGTGCTTAATTATGTGTTTTTCCAACTAGTTTTTTTTAAAATGTTTATACAATTCGCATATTTTATTTAGCTATTTTTTCCGATAATATGTAGTACTAAAGTAATACTAAATTAAGATCTAAACACTTTCAATTAAGAAAAGTTTCTCTCAAGCGTAATTTCGGTTTCAATTTTTCCATATATCATGGAAATAGAGCACATTGCACTGTATCACTGATATACGTGATAGCAGCAATCTTTAAAATCTCAATTAGAAACTTAAATCAACATTTAAGAAAATGTTTACATTTTGTCTATTAATGGGGAAAAATTCAATTTGATTAAAAAGTAATGTTATATTTTATTGTAGTGTATGCATAATTAAATACTGTTCGTTTATGAAGGAGTTTATAGAGGAAGCATTGGCTACAATGGAATTGTATAAATGTAATCAAAATGGAATAATACTGAATAGTTGAATCCATTTCTAGGTATTAGAATATTAAACCATTATACTATGAATAAAGGATTCGACTGTACTTCCTATCGGAAATAGTCTTCTCGAAAATTTATCTTTTAAATTTCCAGAAACAAAAATATCAAAAACTATTTTGAGAATTTGTTGATCTTATCCGCTGTAGGATGTTTATAGTTTTAAAATGAATTTTAGTGACAATTGTAAAGGAATTTGGAAGCTATAGTCGTAGTTGTAGAATTCCTCATCAAATTACCGCTTTTATGTGTTTTTAATTACCATAAATTCCTATTTTAATTCTTGTACTAGGTCGGGGTTATGTTGAGGTTGATGATTAACAAAAGGAACTCCAAGTTCGGTTCTAATGTAATGTTTATTGGCGTTTAATTTTAACCGAAAATATTTCCCATTTAAAAAAGATTACATTTTCTGTGAAAAACGTTTTGGAATTTGTTTTTCCTAGAAGTGAAATTCAAAGGAATTTGGACTTATTTTCATTCGATAGCAGTATTGCACAATGAAAATGAAATGTTTAATTATATGTCCATTGAACCATCAATGGAATGCTGAAAAGTGCAAACACGAGAAAGTAATAATGTTCATTATTGCACATCTATAATTTAAATTATTAGGAAATTAAGCTCTTTATGCAGTTTTTAATATGCAATTGGTTTTTCATTCATAAAAACGTTATTAATAGATATTTGATATTAATTTTATTGAAATCACATTGGTTTTTAAATAAATTTAAAAAATCAAAGCGTGTTTTTTGGAAGATCGTTAGATGGTCTTGTTGTCATTTACGAACTAGTTGTATTTATTTGATCCTTAAATAGGTGTTAGTTTCTCAATTTATAAAATCACAGTTTTCTCCATTTACACTTTACGGCTAAACGCTGCAATTGAGTTACACATGTTACGATACTCGAGTCATGTAACTGTTGGTGACAGTTGTTAAGAGCAGCAGTCTCTTGCAAGCATTTGGAGTGGCATATAATCTGCATAGAGAACGGCGGATGAAATGGAGCTTGGAAGAATAATAGGAAGGAAAAAAGAGGAGCGATTAGAACCTAGTTTTTAAATCGATGTATTTTGTAGAATATTTGTACAGTCTGTTGTTAATCTTTTATTTGTTCTGCTGCCTGTTCTACTATAAGAAGAATCGTATGTAGTAGAGAGTAGTAAAGAGCAAGGTTCTAGTTTATTGGGTGTCTGGAATCATTGAAAGAAAAGGCAAAAAGCAAGAAGAAATGCTGTGAAGCAATCTAATGCTATTAACTCACAGATTAATGAAATAATTCACAAACTCGTTGCGTTTGTTTTATTTCAGAGTGGTGTAGAGATCAGTTTTATTTCTCTCTTTTATAAATTCTCACTCTCTCAAATGGCATTCCAACTAGAGCGAGAGGATCGTGGTTCGTTCGTATTGGGAAAAATCGACGAAAATTATGCAGAACAGAAATGATATGGGAAGGTGTGAGTTTTGTAGAGGAATGGAGTTGGAATTTATGGTGATCATGATGGTGTTAGTTAGGTAGTTTAATAGGCAAAGTAGTCTCCATTAAAGTTTGCCCATCTGGATACTCTGCGCTGTCTGTTTCTATACTTTTTGTTGCTGAGGGAGTGACAGAGCGAAGAGATAAAAAAAATACAAAACGATCGATGATCGCGAGATAATTACAACAACAAGAGAAGAAAAATGAATACCTCTAAAAAGATCGTGAAGATTAAAAAAGCAAAAAGAAAGACGATAGCGTATTTAGCAATAATATGGAAACTACGGCGCGATCCATTGACCCGCGCACTCTAGTCCGTGTTTTGTTTGTGTAGGAAGAGAGCTAAAAAATAAAAGAAAAAAGAAGAGAATAAGAGGGACAGAGAGGGAGATCAGAAATAACTGAAAACAGAAAAAAAGTCGATCGGAATGTGGCGAATACACAAAGAATTGTTCTTTTCGATTTTTAATGTATTGTTGTTTGCTGTACGGCGAATACGATCTCTGAAGATCATCATCAGCCATACACAACAGAAACAACAATGATCATATATACGCATTTTATTCGCTGTGTAAATTGCGATTGCGGATAATTTGGCGGGTGAAATGAATCAATTGAGGGGCTCTACGATCGTTTGATGATCGTTTTGTTTTTTCGATGTGTGTTGTTTGTATTGCGGCGCGTTGTTGTTTTTGTTGGATTTTGTGGGGATCACAGCCAGCCAGTCAGAGAAACAGTAGCAGATGGATGAATGTGGAATATGGAATTTCGATCGTCGTCGTCGATCGTAGCCCATTGTGACAGAGCTGTGGAATGCGGCGCTACTGCGAAATCGACTACTTTACACAATACATTTAAAATGAAATGAACAGAAAAATGTGTGTCTGAAAATTGATAAGCGTTGGCATTTAAATTAGAGGTTTGTGGTTCCGTGAGATTTTCGATGGTGGACCATTCCACGCCATTCTTTTCCACACAGATGTCCAAGGACATGCCACACGATCGAAAATAAATTAAACAAGAAATAAATTTAAAAAAAAAAGAGAGGTGGTCTATTTTTGGTAGAGAATTTTTATTTTTAATCGATTATTGATTGGCTGGAATGGACGGAAACCAACAACAAGAAAAGTACTAAAAGCGTGTGAAGTCGGCCATTTGTGGCTCGTAGATCGACTTTTGGACACACGTCCAAGTGGAAGCAACACGTGGAATTTTGAAGGTCTATGACCATGTAATTGGTCTAATGCCGTATGTCGAGGATATTTTTATTTTTAAACCGCCAGTTTGTTAATTTTTTTATTACATCTTTCTAGATGATGGAAAGCTATTTGTGTCTTTTATTGACTCTCTTTGATCGTTATTATAGTAGCTTTTATAAATCATTTTTAAACCGATTATTGTTTGATATTTATTTTATATTTTAAAATGTTCTTTAATTTCATATTTTATGATTTGGTTTGGCAGATCCTCAGATGTTTAATTAGAGTTGTATTATTTCTGCACAATCTTAAAAAGTTATATTTTAACGAACAGATTTTAAATGGGATATGGTAAGCTAGGCGAAGAACCCGCTCGGGGATCATAACCCGTATTCATACATAAATAAATGAATAAGATCATTGTAACGATACACGATAACGTATCAGTAGATGTATATTGGGCAGCCCTCCTCGTATATCGCCCTAGCTCTCCCTCCCTATCACAAATGCCAGTCCTAACTAGCTTATTGCAATCGTAATGACAATTGCTAAATTTTTTCTTCGCGGGCATTAAAATGAGTGAGGATAACAGTATTTATTAGACCCGCCATTCGGCACCGCACACTAGGACAGTATAGATTTGTACACTGTTTAGGAGAGATTTAATGTTAACTATATGTATAACTTGAATTACCAGCTTTTATTTACATATTTTAAATAGGATTTAAAAATTGTTTTTTTTTTTAAATCTGAAGGTCATTCTTTTTTTTTAAATCAAACAAATGTGTATTAATGCACTTAATTGAAATTTGTGAACAAAAAACTCATCTTACATTCGAAAATTAGTATTATCAACTAAATTTTGGCATATTTTACATATAAAAAAGTCATATAATTAACGTCTTAAAATTGTCGAAAATAGATTTTATTCTTAATGCATTTTTGTTGCTTAAAATTGATATAATGGCATTCAAATTTGCTCTGTCGTAGTCGTTCAGGGCTTAAAACATCCCTTGTGTTTAATAATGACTTATCTTATCGACCTTGTTGTATAAATAACTATTATAGTTTTATCAAAAAATTGTATCAGTGCTTGTTTTTCGAATTGGTCTGTATTCTATCAAAGAATTCCCCATAAAAATGAATATTGTATTTATTTAATGCTAAAATATTCGATTGCACATTCTGTGGAATGAAAACAAAATCGAGAGCCAGAACCATTTAGCACTAATAAAAATGTGAAAAAAAAACAACAAATGCAACAAAAAAAATTGCGACACCCAGCCAGAGAGTGGACTTATGGGCGATCGGCACGAAATCTCTTCCTAGAAAATTGCTCACTTTGTTGGAATGTTGCTAACAATGGTTATTGGCCAGTCAATAAGTCGGTTTTTTTTGCTGTACTATTTTGCAAATGTGTGCCGATTTTAAATTGGGTGTATAAAATTGGATTGGCAAGAATTTGCGCTGACCACGGTGGCCGGTTGCGCGGTGCCAAATTGGAGAGATTGTGGAAATGGCTTTAGAACATTATATAAACAAAATAGCACAATTGCAAGAAAAAAAAACTGCAAAAATTCCACACTTTGCACAATAATTATTGGTTTTCTAACGATGCTATTTGATTTCTGCTTATGAAATGGAAATATTTGCGCAATGTGATTTTATTTGTTGTTGTTTAGGTTTGCGATAATTGCAATGATGATGGTGACGGTGATGTGCCTTTGTCACATACTCGGGGGCCAGAAATGAGGAAATTCTCGAGAATCCCATCGGTTGACTGAATTGGAGCGCGCGATTTTTTTTCTTTTCTATGACTTTTTCTAAAGAATGTGACTAAACTGATGACGGCTTTTTAAATATATTTTATATTGATTCATTGCAGATTCACGAAGCCTTCCAATTTTGCTGACTGCGTTGGCGATGAGCTGCCTTTCGGATGGGAAGAGGCCTACGACAATGTCATTGGCCGGTATTACATCAATCATATCAATCGTGAGTGAATGCCTCTGAAATCACTTGATTTTTAGCAATTTGTCATCAATTCAATTGAAAATTCTAGAGTCAACCCAGTTGGAGGATCCGAGGCAAGAATGGAAGAGTGTTCAAGAGGCCATGCTGAAGGACTATTTGGTGTCAGCTCAAGATACGCTAGAAGCCAAACGGGAGATTTACGATGTGAAACATAGGAGACTTCTGTTAGCGGAAGATGAATTTAATATTCTCAATGCCTTGGCCGCCAGCAGGATAAGTTGTATGTTTTTAAGGATTCAAGAAATAAGGAAAGATCTCACTTTTTTATTTTGTTTTCAGTGAGCTCGTCAACCAATTCAATCAACTCAAAATATGATCCAGAACTTCTGAAAGCCGATTTAGCCCTTTCGAAGGAACGAGTACGAAGATTGAAACAGGAACTTGCTCAGATTACTTCGGAAATTTCCTTCACTCAAAGAGGAGTCAAGACACTTTACGAGTATGTATTGTTTGTTATTTTACTACAACTAGTTCGTAAGACAGAATTATCTAATCTTTCAAGAAAGTAGTTTTGTGTTATCGAATTATTTTTCAATTTTAGTATGGAGTAGATAAACCATATGGTTTGAAAACTTTGTGTCTAATTGAATATGTTTTAATACACGTAAATATTATATATAGTTTAGTGTTTTTAAGTTTAAAAATCTATTGATAAAAATAAATGATTTTAATGAAATTCTTTGATTCCCATAATTTTGAAAAGGATATAAATTATTTTTAAATTGACCTGAGTTTGATTATGATTTGAACAGCCAAAGTTTAATTGCAAAATATAAAATAAACGACTGCGGCTTTGGAGGCCATGGGCTCGATCCCTGGGCTGGTAGGATTGACTGGGTCATTTTTCAACTGGTCTAGGTGCTATTAACTGACTAATAATACACCGAAATCAAATAGTCATGAAAAGTCTAAACCCATTGGTTGAGGTTAAGACCCCCTATGTTCCTAACAGAAGTTATAAGGGATAATTTATTATTTTAACTTTTATTAGACGTCTTTTTCGACATCTACTTCTCCATATAAAATTAAACTATATACTTTTTTTAATTGAATTAAACAATTACACTTTTATAATTAAATACTCAATAGTTATTTATACAACTAAATCGATAGGATAAGGTATTGTAAAACAATAAGGACCTTTAGAGCGAACTTAATTTTAAATTTGAATTCAAGAAAAAGATATTTTTTAAATTTTCATGTTAATTTATTTCAAAATGCATAAAATTTTGTATCAAACACGGTCGATAAGCCACGAGCGTAGGGTGTGTTTCTTTAAGTTATCGACCTAGTTGTATAAGTTACTATTTCTTTTAAAAAAATAACTAATCAATAACTGTATGGTTTTCTTTATTGTAGTGTGGAGCAAAAGTTGAACTCCCGGGAAAACGGCTGCTACAACATTGTCGAGGTGCAACAGATCCGCGACGAAATGATCAAGATCCAGAAATCGTTAATTTCTGGCGAGCGAGAAAAGGAGGAGCTGAAACGGTGCCTGACTCACTTGAAGTGCGATTTATCCAAGTTACAGTATGGCAACTCTAGTCCAATGACGTCTTCGTTTAACTTGACGCAGGAGCGAGTTTGCACGTCATCGCAGACGGATCTGTGCGCTGATATATTCCCGTTGGGAGCGAGACTTGCGGAGGTGGCTAAAACCCGATTGCAATACGAAGAGTGGAAGAAGAGGATCAAAGAACTGCAACAACAGTTGGCTGACCATGTGGAGAGGATAGAGCCGGGTCAATTGGAGGCCGACCGGGATCGGCTGCTGTTGATCCAGGAGAAGGAACAATTGTTGAAGGAGTTGAGAAGTATTTCGACCAATTCAAAATCGCCGCATGATGTCCTAGAAATTCAGAACACATGCCGAGGCATCGAACTAGACCTAAGCAGGGCGTATGAAATTTCCAATCAGAGCATTGCGAATCGGTTGCAGGTTCACGAGGAGAAGCAATCCTTGTTGCAACAACTTCAAGATGCACTAAGATCGACCAAGTTGCTAGAAGAAAGGCTGAAATCCTTGTCTTCAGGAAGTACCTTCTCGATTTCCAGCAGTTCCAGCTTTGGCTCACTCTCAACGGCCAGCAGTAAAGGTTCTCTGAGCGGATTAAGCTTTACAGACATCTACGGAGATCCTTTGTCTACAGAACAGTATGTCGATATGGCAGATTTGCAGAGGAAAATCCAGAGACTCTCTCACCCTTCAGAGTTGTCTCTCTCGCCTAGGAGTAGCCTTTCTGTGGAAACTCCGCCCTCTTCACCCATGAAAGAGTCTCAAGGTCCCTCGGGATCCACTTCCACGTCCTCCAATTTAGTACAAAGTCTCGGCGCGATGGCAGGGTCCAGCAAAGCGCTAGACGAGCCCACCTATGAGAATACCAGGAATTTAGACTTAAGTAGTACGGCCCTGGATTGTGTCCGACTCGAGGAGCGTCTATACGATCTGGAGCACAAGCAGAATTTGGGAATGGGAGCGCCCTTGTCTCCAATTTTCGAGAAACCGAATTTCGAAAATCCTGCAGCCGCACACGTAATTGGCGCAGTCGGTGCAAGCGGAACAAGTCGATCTTCGTCCGTTTCGAACACAAGATCTGTTTCGGCAGCGGTTAGCAATGAGTCTGTGGCTGGGGATAGTGGGGTCTTTGAGGCATCCAGAGCCCTGTTGCCGAACAGGGAATCGGCTCAAATCAAAATCGGACTTAAGTTTATAAGACCAGATAGCATTTTAAATATAAATGTGGAAAGAGCGCGCAATCTATCCGCATTATACCTGCCCGAAAATTGCAGTCTCTACTTTAAGATAGCTCTCTTGCCCAACTCGGCCATGCAATCCCTGAGAACGAACACCGTGCGGGACTTTGAGAAGCCCGTGTTCAGTAATTCGAATTTCGCCATTCAAATCCCGTTGCCAAAAGTCTACACAAAAACGTTGCAAATCAATGCGATTATCGAGAGTGGACAGAGAGATGAGTGTGTGGGATGTGCACAAGTCAGTTTGGCGGAATTCAATCCAAACGAGGCCACTTTGAAATGGTACAACATTTTGAGTTTCCGTTATATGCAAAGTTTGGACACGACAATCGAAGTGACGGGGGTTTGTAAAGAGGAATCGTCCGATGATTCGACGATAATCTCCTCACAAACGTCGACTTTAACAAGGAACCAGCCCCAAGATGAAATTTACGAGTCTCTGATCAATAAAATGCATGGAAAATTGGCGATTGAAAGCGACAATGAGGAGGATGACGATGAAGAGGAGGAAAGTGGACAAGATCAGAATGCTCAATTGCTAGCTCAAATGTACGCCCCAGTTGAATTGGAAGAGGATGACCAAAAGGGAACCGAGGAAATGTTGGCTGCCTACATGGAAGAGGTTCAAAACTATGTTCCAGAGATGACAGACAAGGAAACCAACACAGAATGTGGTTTCCTACCAGAGAAAGCGTTGAGGAGAATCCACGAGTCAACTGCTTTGTCCAAAGATTCTCTAGTAGATGACAGAATAGTGAAAAGATCACAAACTTTTTCACCAAGGTGAGGTTTAATTTTTAATAGGTTATGGGCCTAGATTATAATATAATTTCTCTTGCAGTGCTGTTGTGACCAAAAATAGATATGTGTGTCGCTTAAATAGATCTGATTCTGATTCAGCGATGCATTTCGTGAACGGAGCTTTACTGCATCCGTTCCAGAGGAATTCTGTTGAGCGAAGGTCGCTCAGAGTGCATAATAGGGTTCCCAAATCTTCAACAGGTTAGTTTTGGTTATCATTTAATTTGTGGAAGTTTTTGAAATTTAATTTTGATTTACTCATTAGCTAAACACTCTTCACTGCCGATGACGAGTCTCGATCTGGAGCTCGACCTGAGGGCCCAGCACACGAAGCTGGAGACCCTGAACGATGAAATTGCGAAACTAAGGGACCTGAAACAGCGCCTGGAGCAGGCACGAGACGCAAACGATGCCAAAGTGGCGGCATGGGCGTTGGAGAACGAAGATTTCCAGCGATTGGTCAGCAGTGTGGACGCGAATACAGTGGAGGATAAGAAAATACAGAAATTGTTGCACAAGAAATCGAAGGAAATTTACAAATTGCGCAAAACTCGACTTGGTAAAGGGCAGCCCGATGTCGTCTCGTTCAAGTGAGTAGTGCTCTTATTTAAAGTTAATTTTAAAGCTTTGTTAAATCTAATTAAAACTAATTAAATATTTATATGGGAAACATAACTTTGATACCTTGGGGCTTTTTGTAGTTTTTAAAAATAGAAACATAAAATTTGATGAAACATTTTGATGTTTCATTCTTCAGACTAGAATAAGAAGAAGAAGTCTAATGATAAGATGTATTTCTAAATGATAAATGTATGTTTTCATTTCTGTAGTACATTTTTCAAGCCGTGATAATTATTATGTTTCATTTAGAAAAGTTTCACTTTTTATTGAAGCATAAATTAATGAAAATAAGTACTTTTTATATCAAAATTGGGATTAATAATA
>JXOV01016378.1:0-17121 GCA_001014945.1 Clogmia albipunctata | reverse complement strand
GCTTTAACCACTGCGCCACCCGGCCCCATCATAAACTTTAATAATTTCAAATTTCCAAATCAAACTTTCTTACGATTTTCAATCATTTTTGATACAACAGATTTTCAATAAAAAAAGATGATGTCTTTTGTATAATTGTATTAAATCATTCTTTTCAATTAGTAATATAATAGTAAAGATTATCTTGTATTATTCATCAAAAATAAATTACAATACAAATAATTTTGAAATTCGAGCAAATTTTGTAGTTCCGTTTCATTTGAGGACAATCCTTATCTGGGTAATTTCACCCCTTTCCCATCTTTTTTGCCTCTGGATGGAACAATAAAAATTAATTATTTGGGGGAGAGAGAGAGAGAGCAGTTGTACACAGGAGTCGTTGTTGCGATAACGAGATAATTTTTCGCGTGTAACAATTTCGGGGAGGAAATTCAATTTTTTTTGGTACTGCGATCGACGGCGACGACTTGCGTTCGCTCACAATAAATGGCGAAAAATATTATCTGCGATAATAATAAAGTGGGTGACACTTTTACGATTATGGCTCCGATTTTACAATGACGACGATGAGTCCGGATATTTGATATTTTGCAGATTATGCGGATTGTCGCCGTCGACGTTTCAGAATTTTTCATTTTTCATCTTCACCCCAACACACACACACATACTTGTTCACGATTTATTTCACCACCCAATTGCTCAACAGGGCGGTACAAAATTATTACACAAATCATACTTGGATACTTGTAGGAAATATCCTTTAATTTTTTTAAATTTTTAGAGTCATTTTTGTTTTAAAATTTCAAATTTGACGTAATGTTTTTGATTTGTTTGGTAATTCTCAAATAACAATATGTTCTCTTAAATGCGATACCGTTTCTATAAAAATGTCAAAACAGTTCTTTGAGAGTTCAAGCGTAATTATGAGTGATTTGTCCGTATTAACCAATTTTCTAATAATAAGTGATTGATTTTCATTGCGTTTATATGCTACCGATCCGCTCTTAGGCGTTTTGTCTGGATAAAGCGATTGAATGTATTATCCGTGGTTTTAATAAGCGGTTTCTATTGAACATAAACAACTANAAGCGTAATTATGAGTGATTTGTCCGTATTAACCAATTTTCTAATAATAAGTGATTGATTTTCATTGCGTTTATATGCTACCGATCCGCTCTTAGGCGTTTTGTCTGGATAAAGCGATTGAATGTATTATCCGTGGTTTTAATAAGCGGTTTCTATTGAACATAAACAACTAAGAGCTGGAGTAGCGTAGTTGGTTAAGCGTCGAGTCAAAAAATTGGAATCATGTGTTCAAATTCCAGTAATAGAGTGATTTTTTATATCCAAAACTCATTTACCATTATCAACTAATAATAACAATTTGTGATTGATATATGTTTAAATACATTTACAAAAATATTATTTCCGGTCTCAACAGTTGAACAAATGGTGTCGTCAATATTAATTGTTTGAATTTAGACGGGTTTTCAGAGTTTGGATGGAATGCATAGAATCGAAGACATAAAAACCGGATCTTTCTTTAATACAAGTACTGGGCTGCTGTTCAATGAACGGTTACAAACGAAAGTTATGAAAGGTATAGTCTTCTTCGCAGCATGTGTGTATTGTTAACTTTGATTATGTAAAACCAATTGGTTAGACCTAGATCGTCGTCGAAGAAGAAGAATTATCCATCTCTGTTTAATGTTGAATTGGAAAAGTTTTAAATTTGTTTGAAATTAATTAACTACCAATAGAAAACAACTCTTCTAGAGATTCAATTTGTTCGAATTAAATCAACAACATTAAATTTATTTTGTAATTTCTTTTATTTGCTACAATTTACTTTAAAACTGAATAAATTAACCATTATTGTTACTTGAAATAATTTATACAATCTGTTGAAAAATGTTTACATTTTAGTACCCAATTCTTCCTTTAGAAATTGTTTTATACAGTGTTGAAAAAAATGTAATTCAAATACAATTACAAATCGTGTAAATACACAAAATTAGTACTTTGCACCAAAATTTAACTATTAAAAATTATAATTTTTGTCTTAGTAGTTTAGAATGAAAATATATTTTGATATTTGTCATGTCTTTGCAATATAGTAGACTTTGACTTACTAATATAATAATTAATAAGTTTTTCCCTTAAATGACAAAAAAGAAAAATTTGTCTTAAATGTTGGATATGGCTTCTAAATGTGATTTAAATGATAAGTGCTATTACAAGAATATCAGTGATACAGTGCTTGGTGTTCAATATCGGTGATATATTGAAAAATTGAAACCTAAATTTCTATTCGCTTGACAATTTCTTTCTTTAATTGTATGCATTTAGATCTTAATTTAGTGCTTGATTGTCTTCTTATTATTTACTTCATATTTTGCCAAAAAATAGCTTATAAATATGTGAATTGTAAAAAAGTTTATAAAAGTCTGGTTGGAAAAACACATAATTAAACACTCGTAACTATTAGAAAACTCATTTCATTCATTTTCTAGAACTCTACTCGAGTTTAATTATCGTTCTTTTTTCCTACACGTTGTTTAAATAACTATTTCATTTGATTGAGTATTTTATTAAAAAAAAAAGTTGCAGGTAAAAAAAAATAATTTTCTAAGCCTGTTTTCTACATCGAAAAACCATAAACCCTATTATGGTCACTTTTATTATAAAAATCAAATAAATCAACAATTTTACCCATCTCTTAAACATCTTCTGAACCACACTTTGGCCATTTAATTGTAACTTCTTTGTGTGCCGAGGAATGAATCAAAGAGATTCTTGAGAAAGTTTTGCGAAAATTATGAAATAAAAATGTCTGTCATGATGAAAGAAGAGGGTGTAATAAAGCATCTCTTGGAACCGCCACAATTTCGACCACATTTATTTGGATATTAAACGAGAAATGATAAAAAAATCCTCTTCTTCCCAGCCATTTTTTTTTTATTGCGATAAATTTGTAGGCAGATTTTTTCTGCACAATCACTCTTTCAATTTTCCAATATCGTTTTTGTGTGTGTGCGCGCGCGGGAAATTAAGTAGTTAGGGAAAATGGAAACCAATATAGTAAAAATTCCATATAAAGATATTTTTTTGCGGAGGGAGGCCATAAAAATGACAAGCATTCCATTAATTTTCACATGAAATGATTTAAGGGGGACCAATTTTGTGCTCCATATACAACTCTTTACATAAGGGCAGACAACACAAGTACATAAGTATTTTTATATGGTTTTTTCTTCATAAATTTCCATTTTCCATTTAATAATAAAACTGTGAAAATTGGTGGTAGAGAAAGGCGCATGTCCAAAACTTGTCTTTTCTTTGTGAGTTCAGCATGTCGCTCTCTCTGCTCGTTTGGCAAAATGCTGGTAATTGCTCTTTTGTTGACAAATCGACTTAACAACGAATTATTGGTAATTCGCCAAAAACGATCGCAGTAGCCACGTGAAAGGCGACTCCGCCGCCGCTTGCTTTAATCGGATTTTCGGCTCAGAATCGTGGGTAAAATGAAAAAGTCAAAGCCTACTCTGCTTCGTGTCTCCTCTCCGTCAGTCAGTGAAACACGAGATTTGTGTACATTTCATAATAAATCCTCGAAGCAAATATTTGTCCTGAAATTGCCCGAAATTGAATCCACATCCGATGGAGCAGTTTATTTATTTTTATTGCATTTTAATTGATTGACTCTCAATTTAATTATTATTTTAAAAGAGGATGTTTTTATTTCAGTAGTATTCAATTTTAAAATATCGGTTAATAATAAAAAATTATAAATAAAAATCATTAAATTACTTTTGTACAAAAGTACGAATATAGTTAATATTTTAACTAAAAACTAAAAGGTTGATTCTCGAGTGAAGAATAATTAACATTCGATTTTCTTAAGAAATTCATATATGAAAATATAGTTTGCCAAAAACTGTGGAGAAACGAACGTCTAATAGATATTTATACAACTAGGTCTACATAAGAAGGCATTATTAATCACTAGGGCCTTTTAAAGTCACGAGCGTAGTGAGTATTTTAGAGAAGGCTTGTGTGTTTAATACTTCTTATCGACTGTGTTTTATACATCAAATATTTGAATTTCGAAATAAATTACTACGAAAATCTAAAAGAAAATCATCGTTTTTGTGAATTCAAATTTAAAATAAAGTTTCTTTGACACACACTTTCAGAGTAATATTATAGAAAAAGATTTAAATCTTGCGTCCTTCTCTTGCGTATAGTTTAATCAATTTAAGTTTATAGGAATGTTGTATGTAATTGTTTTATTTAGTATTCATATTTAACTTTTTTCTTAGAACTGCGAAAGTGTGTGTCAAGGAAACTAAATTTCAGATTTTAATTTACTTCAGATTATATTATCTAATAATATGTAGAAGTGAAGAACAGAGAAAAAAGTGATGAAACTTTTAAAATATATTGTGATCGTTTGAAAAAAAAACAGAATTGTGGTTAATTTTTGCTTTTAACGGCCAAACTTTATAGGAATAAGAAGATGCAGTAAAACAAAAAGTACACCTTTTTATAGAAGTATAATCTTTTCTTACTTATAATATTTATTGTAATTAACGCCATTCATTAAATTATAAATGAAATATATTTTTCTTTTCAAAAGTTTCAATTTGAATTACATAAAAATCACTTTTTACGTGTCAAAAATACAAATAATAGATGATAGATATATAATTTTTTTTATTAATTGTGATATATACCGGTAATTGACATTTTATTTAATTTTAATCATTCGGCGCAATTTGTGATTAGCAGACACTTATTATATTTTTGTTTTTTAAATTTTAGTCTAAGATAATACTTATATTTTGAATATTCGAAAGAAATTTTGAGAGAAAAAAAAGAAAAAAAAGTAACAAAAAGCATATTTCATACGGAAAATATCTAAAATTCATTATTATTTGGTTATCTATAATACATTTGGACAATTATATAAGAATTCTGAGGATTGTTTTTCAATTAGATCTTTTATAAAAAATAATTTGGATCGTTTTTTGGATAAGTTTTGTTCCAGGCTATTTTTCTATTTCTATTTTTTAATTCCTTTTTTTAAATGATTTAAAAAAATAGTGTTATATGTTAATATGGTTATTAATTACAAATATTCCTATTTGAAAGATGGTTCCTATGAATTAATCATCAATTAATTACTCAGTTTATGGAACAATAACTTAACATGCTCTGCATGCGGTTAAAACATGCATTGATTAAAACGCAAATTGATTATTGAATGTAATAAAATGATTAATTAACTACATAATAAACACCAATAACAGTATATTAACGTTTAGTAAAAAGAATGAATTTATTAATTAAAACAGTAACTTTATGATATGTTAATAGAGACTACTTTTATAGATGCAGACATATATGATTGGTCAATTAGTTGATTTTAAAAATTTTAAAGAAGATCAATAATTTGATAATTCGACTGGACGTTTGATACTTGTTAACATACTTGTTGGTTATTCTTAAAAATGACAAATGTTAGTTTTGGCAAAAGCAAGTTTGTAAAATAGTTATTTGGGATACAAGTGTGTAAATTGAACAGGTTTTTAACGAGGAAACGAGTGTGAAATACGAGTAAAAAATGGCTCATTTTACACCCGAGCCGGACATAAATAGTTTTCCAGTTTCTTAAAAAATTCACGTAAAACTAATCAAAAAAGTTTTTGACCTTCTCTATTTGGACGAGTTTCGGGTACCGAAAATTCGACAATTTGCTTATAGGTAACTTTATTTTTTTCATTAGTGAATTATAAGTTATAATTTTTACAACTTTGAAAAACTAATGCATTCGCATCCACAAGAATTTAGTGCGGCTGTCTTGCGGATGCGGATATCCAATAAAGCAATCCATTTACACAGTACCCACTATATACTAAAATAACTTTTATATTTGATCATTTAATATCTGATGAATTTTTAAAAAATACTTTTTTGCACTCCTGTATCGAAACATACTCTTTTCGATTACCATTTGAGTTTCATAATGTTTCTCTGTGTATAAACTATCCAAAAAATTTGTCTTAAAGTCAAAATTTGGTCGAAATTGATTGACTACAAAAAATATTGGTCTGGGCTATGCCATACGACCGTGATTATGTTGCAAATTAATTATGAGTATTTTCTGTTTTAAAATTTAAATATTTATTGTTTCAACAACTATCTGCACATAATTTGGCTATTTTTGTTCGATTTTTTACCCATTACGTAGATATCAGAGATAAATCTGCTTAACTGTAATGTAAGTAAAATATAGTAATAGCCTTATATTGCTTTAAATAGAAATTTATTATAAATAAATTAATGTAAACAAATGTTCCATGTCACATTAAAATAGGCATTTGCCTTATGACCAATTAGTAGGAATTCCAACCGTTAACGATAACTTTACAGTTTTAGATTTCACTTGAAACATTTGCGAAACATGTCAATTTTTTAATTTTCCTTGTAAATAATGAAATTTAATGTAAAATTGTTACTTCCTGCTCGGGTATAAAGTCCTGTTTATTAACTCGGAATCGATTAAACACTCGTTTCACTCGTTAAAAAATAGTTGACTTTACACCCTTGTAGCACAAATAACTATTATGTATTCCGTATCAAAAAGTAGACTTTTCTTAACGCAAATTGGTTCTGTAACGGTTTACTTTGCTGCAAGGAGTGCTGAAGCAATTCAAAATTTGCACGCAAATTGTCACAAATTCAATGAAATTACATATTTTTGTCAAAACCATTTCGTTGTAAGTATTCCCATCTCACTCTAATAAACACACTGTGTTCCACAATTTAAAAAAACCGCTGCGAACGTTTTTTTTTAAATTATCGATTAATTGGTATTTTTTCAGAATTACACAAAATAGCGTTCATTAAGCACGTGGAATAAGTTATTACAGCAATGTATGAAATATACTAATTATGTTTTTGCAACAACAAAAACGGTTTTTATTATAATTTTTATATGAAATTTCAAACATCCACATTCGCATGCGCTGATGTGAAAAAATAAAGATCCACAACATCCCTAATTTGAATATAATTGATTGACATTTTAAATTATTTTAATAATTCAATAAGAACAGAAGAATTTATAATATAATACTATGGATTTGTACCTTAGAATGTCCTCTGGGCTCAAGGGATATTAATGACTTCCTTAAAAGAATTCCATAAAAGGTTCAATCAGAGCATGAATTAATTAATCCATTAATTAAATCATTTTAACATTCTTCTTTAAATGCCTTTGGTTCAAATAAAAATTAAGTGCCTTTAAACGATCTTAATAAAGCCTTAATTATAATTCGGTGCAAATTGATTTATATGCATTTGCTGTCGTTATGTTTGATTATCACTGTATAAACATTGGAAGGAGGAAGACAGTAGTGATCATTAATCTCATTAAAGACTACACACATGGCTGAGAGGAGGAGGACGAGAAGACGATGAATCTCGACCCACACCTTCGTTAACTTATGGGCCCATAACTCAAGAGGAGCCTCTTTCGCTCGATATTCCAAAGAGAGTAGAAAAAACAAAACCAAAAACCGAAAGAGAGGGAAAATGGGAAAAGAAAAATGGGAGGAAAGAGTAAAAATTTCGGAATCAATCGGTCCATTAATTAACATTCTTTTGGAATCCTCGGGAATGATGTCGTTGATTAGGCTTGGATGGTTCTCGGACTGCTCTTCTTAAAGCCGAGGAATCATGTTCGTAAATATCTCCATTTGTCACAAGCCTTTTAATTGTTTCGATGTTCTTCTCTTGTTGTTTTCCATCTCTCACTCTCATTTGACAGAAGAAGACGAGAAAAAAACAAAAAATTATAATAAAACGGCCGAAGAAGGCTTTGAGAATTAAGAAATAAAAATATTTCGTTTCGGATTCGAGAACCACCAACCACCAACAATATAATAAAAATTAATTAAATTTAACGAAAATTTAATAAAATATTTCAAAGTGATTCGATCTGAATGATGGAATGGCTTCATTATGCCGGGAATTTCTTATCTTATGAGCCACCACAGGAGCCCCCGACTCAATAAAATCGTTAGTTATGGCCCCAAATTTGAATAAATATTGTTTTGGGAACAAATTAATGAATGGAGTTGGCCAAAAAGCGGAGACGAAAAAACAAAACCACAGTAGAAAAAAACAAAAACCAAAAAATTCGAAACAAAGTTTTATTAATTTTAATGTTCTTCTATTTCATGGGAGTTATTCGAAATCATTTTTGGTAATTAAACAATTTTTCGGAATCCCATAAAAGACTCGAAATTATTACTTTTACAGGTGGCAGTTGGCGATGGATTTTTTTTCCAAGAACGAGCTAATTGCCTCCGAAAATCGAGGACCACCTTTAGACCATTTCCAGACTCATTGTAATTGATTTAAGCAGCTATTTCAATTATTTTTCCTTTTATTATTTCACCCCAAAATATCATTAAACACTTTATGACTTCAAAAGCAGTAAAAATCCGGAAATATTTTTTTATGTTCTTTTGTTTTTTTTTTATTCAATTACTTATTACCTAAATGATCTCTCTCGCTCTTTCTCTTCCTGATCAGTCAACCTGTAAAATGAAATCCCCCCCCAAATTAACAACCAGTAGTCAAAAGTTTAAGAAAAATTAAATAATTCCCTGTTTCTCTCCTCTTTTATTACCAATTTATATAGTTATTTATTTAATGGCTGATCTTATTCCCTGATAAATTAACAAGTAATTTGAAGAAGTCGTCGTCTTTGTCTTTGTCATCACCTCTTCTTCTGTGCCTGCTCCACAAAATCCGATATCTTTACCTTAAACACTACACGGTTTTTATTATTAGGTTCTACAATAAGTTTTGTGCTTCTAATATTAAAACATATTTTCTTAAATTTAAATGTTTTCAATAGTTATGTTTTTTTTATTATTTAATGTATGCATATAAAATATTATTAATAATATCTTTGCCTAATTTTGAACTCAATTATTTATGATTCTAATTTTGACTATTTTTAGCAAAAGATTAAGGATTTTATGAGAATATAATAGAGTTGGTTTAAAAGTAATTAAAAGCAAGTATTGCCAAATTATCGAATGCTGAAGTGTATGATCTGTACAATTGCAGCAAAGAGTTATCAGTGCAGACAGCAAACACCCTTGCAACATGTTCCCATGAATGCTATAGTCCCTAAATAGCGCGTAACTCATACTAGGAGCTCATTTTACTAACATTAAACCTATCCTGGAAAGTGGCTTAAATCTATACTGCCCTAGCGTGCGGTTCTGAATGGCGGGCCTAATAACAACTTTTACTAGAAAATCTTTAAACTAAAAAAATTAACAGACTAATATTTAACTCGAACTTAAAGCAAAATGATTTTGATTAATCCATGGTGGATTTTAAACAATCATTTTGTATTGATATCTATACGAAACCGTCAAAATAAATTTATATACTTAAATATGTGGAAATTGTTAGAAAATATGAGTAATTATTATTTTATTCTGATATAAAAATATGCCCCTTATATGACTCTTAAGGTTGTCTTATTACAAGAGTTTGTTAAAACTTTATTACAACACAAATTTGTTATGTATTTTGACGAGGGCAGCGAGTTAAAATAGGTAAATGAGTTCAGTAATAACCTATTTCACATGTGTATTGAACGTCATTTTGTGTAATTCTAAAAAAAAAATACTAAAAAAGAAAACAATTTCCCTTTCAATTCCTATAAGGAACATGGGGGGTCTCAACCTCAACCAATGAGTTTTCGACATTTCGGTGACTATTTGTTTTCAGTGTATTATTAGTCAATTAATAGCACCTAGACCAGTTGAAAAAGGACCCAGTCAATCCTATTCGCCCAGGGATCGAGCCCTTGACTCCAAAGAGGTAGCCGGATGCGTTACCACATTGGTTACGAGGAGTGTAAAAAAATATTAAGTAATCAATAATTACTAACAAAAACGTTCGCAACGGTTTTTTTAAACTGTGTGAACAACAACGAAATTTTCAAATTAAAATATTTAATTTTAAATTTGATTATGACAACAATATGTAATTTCATTAAATTGGTGACAATTTGCATGCAAATTTTGAATTATTTCAGCACTCTGTGCCGTAAAGTAAACCGTTAAAATAGTCTACTTTTCAATACGGAATTACTCAAAATATTAATTTAAAACCATTCTATGTAAATTAATATTATTTAAGATTAAGGTTAAAATTAGCCCAAGAATTTTGTACTAATTTGTTTAAACAATCATTAAGTTTAAAAAACCATACATTACGAAATGAATTATAAATCAAATAAAAATTTTCTAAATCGCTTAATTAATTATTTTAAAATGTGATCTGTGGAAATTTGCATTGAAAAAAGGCTAATACTAATTAAAACACCCAATCTATAAGAATGAATATATGAATGCCTTAAAAACATTCCGAACAACCGGGCGAACAAATTTATTCGTTTTGTCATTTAATTGAATTTAAAACAAGTTAATTTTCGGTTTTGTTAGGAATAAATAAATACTAAAACCGAACTAATAATTCCGAATTAAGGCACACTAAACGGGCCAACACCATTCCAGGGTTATTAATTAATGCAAATTAGAGATCATTCGTCCAAAGGCAATAGAGCAAGTGATCGTCAACGAAAAGCCATTAGAATTTCGATCTTTTAAAGACTCTCCTCTCCTCTGTTGTCACTTTCTGTCCAACGATTGGTCTCAATTAAGACGGAATCGATGTTTTCAGACCTCAAATCTCTACTCCTCTAATAGAATTATTATCAGACTAAGCACTCCCAATCAACACTTCAACCTAAAGTAAAAAGGTCGAAAGAAAATATCCAGCTCTTATAACTTTTTGATAGAGGTATTTAAATGTTTTTTTTTCGAATATAAAATAACTGTTATAATAACTTAAGCACGCAAATAACTAAAAAAATATTATTTTATTATTGTAAGATAATAATATTATTTTCCTTTTTATGATACGATTTAAAATAATTGATAAATTTGCACGAATTTAGTCTTTATAGAAATTGCATAATAAAATTGCATATTTTTCGTCACGAAAGAAATGTGAAATAAGAGGTATTTTTATCATTTTAACGATATTTTACAGTTAAGGACGTAAGTAATTAATAAAAGTGAAAATTTAATAATTACTCGGTTTTATGTTTTCATACATCGTTATTGTATTTTTTTATTGGAGGGATAAATAGATCTTTTATAAAAAAAAAACAAATAAACTTGGAAAAAAATATAATTTAGTTGAATTTTTTTTAATTTGTTTATTTTGAATTTTCAGATATTTCAAATTAATGAAAAATTAATGAGACTTCGGTTATGCACACAAGGTTTTGAATATGATCACTTCTTCTTAGGGGCTCGACAGCCCAAGTCGGGGTTTGGCCTCTGAAATTTTCTCGGTCCAGAACTTTGCTGCCCACGTCAACCGATTCTGCTCATCGTCGACGTGGTTTATCAACTGGATATTTACCTGTTGCTTTTCCTGTTAATGTTTTCTTGGGGATCCTATCATCATTCATTCTATTTCCATGTTTAACCATTTTATATATTATTTTGTTGCTTAATATTGATAATAATACACTCAGTTTTCCTCTGTGAAAGTCGTTATCATAGCACAAGTGCTTTAAAGAATTCTTTAAAGTACGTGTGCTTTTTCTTTATTATTAAAGTGTGACCTCAGTGAAAGAAACCGATCAATTTTATACGTACGCCACTTTCGTTGGGCGTGGTTTCAATGTGATTTGTTAGTATAAAATAAAATAAGCCATCTATCGGAGAACTTATGAACTACATTTTTTGTGGTTGATCATCTTGTTGTATAAATAACTATTATAGATAGTCTGATGTCCTCATATAATACATATAGGTCATGGTTGTGTAGAATCCGCCAACCATTGACGTCTTGGACTGGACCATAGATTCTTTGAAGGATTTTTCTCTGAAAGATTTCAATAGTTTCTTTGAGTTTTTCTTCAGTGATTAGGCTCATATCCAAAACAGGGTACAATTTAAATCGTTGTCTTATACAATCTTATCTTTGAAAGCCTGTGCATGTTTCTATTATCACTTGCTTGGTAAGTTTTTAAAATCATTTTATATTTGAAAAATATTTTAGAAGATTATCAAAATTAACAAAATATCCCTTTTCCAATCCCATATCGAAAACTTACTCTTTTGACATTGATTTGCTTGTAATGTGATAATCTTTGAGTAGTGAAAATTCGTTTTTCATTAGAAAAAGAAATTCAAAGCCTACGAAAAAAAATTGACTATATAGAAAAATTTATATTCCTTATTTGGTCAAAAAGAACAAATTTGTTTTACATTTTACAAATAGTACTCTCCGTATCTATGACAATAAAAAAAACCCTGTCTATATGTCAATAAATTTACCTCTTAAGCCCTTCTTTATTGTAGGACTGATCTTTACTATCCTCGTGAGTGGTTACTGAATGGTTATTGATTTATCCAGTTTAACATTGTTATTTAAAAAAAATAGTTTCATCAACCCAAATGACCTGAACCTTTCTGTGGAATCAGCTGGTCCACAGCCAAAATTGAAATCAGTTTTTGGATTACTGTACTGCGAAAACAGTACTGGGATAACCATGTGGGCCTCCGACAATCCAAAAACCTCATAAATCCCTATCTCCTGGAAGACACCTGCAAGCTAAGCAGAACAGATCTCAGAGGACTAGTCGGCTTCCTAACAGGACACTATCCTGTCAGACATCAATTGAATAAATGACCCTTTCTGATGAGACCATTTGCAGGTTATGCCTGGAAGAGGACAAGACTACGGAACACATCTTTTGTAAATGTGGGGATTTACTCTTTAGTCAGAATTAGAAAGGAGGTTCTTTCTCGTGAGGTGTGCAATCTAGTGAGATTAGAAATATTCCGGTCCGGAAGATTGTGACTTTCATTAGGAAAGTCGCTCATCTCCTGACCTTAAACTAAATTTGGACAATGAACAATAGATCTTACAGGTCGTAGTGCAGGTGCCATTGGGCACAATCCAAACTGTAATATTATCATGGCTATTATCGGCAAAATTACCAGGCCTAGTGCACTCCAAAACGACTATGGATGGTTAGAACTTCAAAAGAACTTCGGAGCTTATGGTCCTCAATGCAAACAAAGTCAGAATTGTCACAGGCTTCTTGACACAGTATTCCCAACTTGGCAAGTATCTGCGACATTTCGGAATCATCGAGAAGGGAGAAAGCAGGCTCTGTGGGATTGGAGTTTAAACTCGTCTTCATCTTCTACAAGACTGCCAATAATTCGGCATAGGTGGAAACATCTAAGGGCAACACGCCCAACTGCGGCGCAACCCCAAACTCTGAAGTTAGACCGAGTTTTGGGATTTCTGGACTTAAACTTATGTACACGTTGTGGGACAGTAATATGAGGGAGCACAATGAACCTTCAGGTCAAAGTGCGGGATTCTCTCATTAGAATTAAATTAGGATATTATCTATAGGCGCTATAATCCCCTAGCGGGTTCTGCGCCCACCATCCAATAACCAAAAAGTTGNATTATTTCCATTGTACCGGGCTGACTTTCCCAGCCCAACGTACTGGTTTTTAACCACAATAACCAATTTAAATTACTCAAAACACAAATTATTACTTTTNTAACCAAACACTTTTATTCTCTCTCGAATAACTCCAATCCTTCATATCATTCATCATTCTAATTTACAATAACAAATTCAAAATCAAGACCGGTTACTGGTTACTGGACATAACAGTTGTAATGTTAAAATTCATCAGGTTTAATTTAATCATTAGCCAGAATATTTGTTCAGTGCAAAGGCCTTTGTGCCAAAACATCTCTCAAATTCACGAAGTAATCATTATTGAATATTATATATGTTCTATCTGGTCCGCAAGATTTTTTAAGCCCATAATTGGCTGGTAGATTGTACTAGCGTTCATTTTACTAACATTAAACATCTCCTAAATAGTGTACAGGCCTATACTACCCTCGTGTGCGGTGCTGAACGGCGGGTCAAATAACACTTGTCTTTTCCAATCCAAACCCTCCTTAAGAATTAATATATTACTAGCAATAAGTTAGTTAGGGTCAGAAACACTAGTAGGAAGGGACAGCTAGAGCGAATTACGTGGAGGGGCGTATGGCTGTCCACCATACACCTAAGGACACGTTTTCGTGCATCTGGACGATTATCTTATTCATATATTTTATATATGAATAAGGGCTATAATCCCCGAGCGGGTTCTGCGCCCACCATCCAATAACCAATTATCTATAGGCGATCCACTCATTGAAAACTACGTTTTCCTTAAATTGTTAAGACGTGTTTTCTTTTTATAGGTAATTTTTAATTTAAAATAATCTTGATCTTTCGACATTTTTTCTCTGTGGATATTTTCTTCTTTCCCCATCAAACCCAAGTAACTATGACTAACTAAGCATCATCGCTTAGGAATCTGAAAATGACCATAAGAACTGGACTTTGACAAAGAATTTTAAGCATTTTCTGATCTTCGATTGGCACCTTGGTTTGGATCCACTTCCACTTTTAATTGATAAATCCGATAAAAATCAAGACAATTTGAGGGCTTCTCCTTTCTCCTCCTCATTCTTTCTTTCTTTCTCTAGGGTCATTGGGCAAGCGCCTTTTTAGTATTGTTTCTTATTCTTTCTTTTTGATCAACAATAAATAACCCTCGATCGATAACAAAGCCACTTTAGGATCTCATTCTCTCTAATTTAACGACATTTTAACGTTTTTGAAAGAAAGAAAGAGAGGGGGCCCAGGTGAAGAAGCAGTAGTCGGGAATAAATTACAGTCTTTAAATTTATTACCGAAAATTAACATCATTCCGTAAAACCAGAAGACAATTCCTCGGGCAGCTCGAATCAGAGCTTAATTGCCGTTTAACCAGAACACAGAACAGTGGTCCAGGAGGCAGAATTGAGATGTGATCACCATCAATTTCCGAGAACTTAATTGTCTCTCTCCCAACAGAAGTCAATCCCTGTGCTGCTGCTGCTGGTGTTCGAATTGGATTGGACTCAAAGATCGATTGATCTCCTCTTCCTCGAGAGGCTCGTTGAATTCAGGCCCAATTAAAGAGCGCGCTTCAGAACGAAGCCTCCATCTGTCTTTTTCTGAATTCAAGTCAATTAATGACTCCATCATCCCCAGATGTTAATGATCTTCTGATTCAAAGGTATTTATAATACCATGTTTTCGTAATGACTAATATTTTACCATATTTCACAACATTAAGATGTACAAATGAATTTTTAAAAACCCTGTCATGACAAGATCGTTTATCAAATATTAGGAGATATCAAATGAATTCTATAAAAAACAGCATTGAATAAAGTATAATTCCATACCCGCAAACAATTACAAATCGTGTAAATACACAATATTAGTACTTTGTGTTATATCTCCTTACCTATGTGATAAGATAATATAATCCCAGTCTCGTTCGCCAATTGTCGATACTCTACACTTCCACTTCTTGTTCAATTTGAAACACACTACTGCAGGGCTCAATTAACACTGATTTATTTACAATAATAAAATAGATGAACTAGTTACAAATAATATTTACAATAATAAAAAGAATAATAATATTCCATAGACAATAGATTTGGAGGGCTACAATACTTTGTACCAAAATTCAACTACTAAAAAAAATAATTTTTAATCTTAGTAGCGTAGAATAAAAATATATTTTGACATTTGTCATTTTTTCACATTAAATGACAAAAAGTAAAGTTTTTCTGAATTCTAAATGTGGTTTAAATGATGAGAGCTATCACGGGCATATCAGTGAAACAGTGCATGGTGCAAGGTTGTCGTGATATTTTGAAAAATTGAGACCAAAAGTTCTATTCGCTTGACAAGTGCTTCCCTTAATTGTATGTGTTTAGATTTTAATTTACTACTGGGTTATCTTCTTATTCTGTACTTCATATTTCAATATGAAATAGCTAATTAATATACGAATTGTATAAAATCTTGAAAAAAACTGGTTGGAAAAACACATAAATCAACACTCATATGTATTAGAAAACTCATTTTTCGTTTTCTAGAACTGTACTCGAGTTTAATTATGATTCATTTTTCCTACACGTTGTTTAAATAATTATAAAAAAAACTCATGTAACCTTAAAAAAATTCAAACTCAAATTAATTTACATTAATTTTTTTTGCAAATCAACCCGAAAAGGGGTTGATAAATTAGCAAAATGCCAAAGATTACACGACAGTTTTAAGTTAATTGCCTTATTTAAATAATAATTGGGAAGATTTGAGTTCAAATAATTCAACTTTCCGATCTAAAACTTGTGTTAAAAAGTATATCTTTATAATCCATTATAAAAATTGGATGTTGAAACTTATTTTTATTTAAAAAATTGCTTCAAATATGGAAACATTAATTTTTTTTCTTTATTTTAAAACTTTCTAATTATTAATATTTTCTAATTTAAAAAAAATAAAATAAATTACGATATTTCATATTAGGGTTGATAATATGGTACTAAATTTAAACATATTTTTTTTGTGTTTTAATATACCAAGTGTTAAATAGTTCTTATTATTTTAAAAACCACAATTATAACTATTGTTTTAATTTTAGTAGGATCCTAATTTTGAAATGATCTTAAAAACAAACTGTTTAACAATACAATAAAATTTAAACGAGATATTTAAATAAAAAAAATATTGGTTTCTAATATTGGTTGGTGGTTAAAGAACCCGTATGGGGATTATATTCTAATATGAAATGCTATATATGATTAAAACAATTGTCAAGATGCACGAAAACGTATTATTAGGAGTATGGTGGACAGCCATACGTCTCTCCACGAAAATTGCCCTGCCTCTCCTTGCCTAACAACATTTCTGACTAAGTTACTTATTGTAATCTCTTAAAATTACCTGATGAGCCGCTGAATTGAAATGGATAAAAGTTTTATTAGACCCGCCATTTAGCTCCACACATTAGGGTAGTAAATGCCTCATAACAAAATGTTAGTAATATCTTATATATAATATTCTCTTGTCAC
>JXOV01016372.1:0-34351 GCA_001014945.1 Clogmia albipunctata | reverse complement strand
AATATTGCAGTGTGAAAAGGTGTAGTGAAAAGAGGAAGTTATAATCTATGAACAAATTTGTCTCAAATTTAAAATTTCGGTGTCATTTTTAATAAAAAATTATACAATTTTAATCAAGGTCGTTATAANGGAACGGAATGAAAAGTCTAAAATGGTCATTATGAAAAGTCTGAAAGGGTCGTCATGAACTTTGCAGTGGAACGAAATGAATATTGCAGTGTGAAAAGGTGTAGTGAAAAGAGGAAGTTATAATCTATGAACAAATTTGTCTCAAATTTAAAATTTCGGTGTCATTTTTAATAAAAAATTATACAATTTTAATCAAGGTCGTTATAACGGTCAAATAGTGCCCGAAAACCGTTTAAATAGAGACCGTTGAAAAATCTGTTTGTGCAGTTCCGTATCGAAAAGTAACCTTTTTTTAACGCAAATTGGTTCTGTGACGGTTTACTTTTCTGCACGGAGCGCTGAAATGATTCAAAATTTGCACGCAAATTGTCACCAATTTAATGAAATTACATATTGTTGTCATAACCAAATTTATTATTTAATTTGGTTGTGATTTATTGTTGAAAAAAACCGTTGCGAACGTTTTTATTAAATATTATCGATTAACTGGTATTTTTTTCAGAATTACAAAAAATAGCGTTCAATACACATATGAAATACGTTATTACAGCACTCATTTAACTATTTTAACTCGTTGCACTCGTCAAAATATATTCACTACTTGTATCGAAATATACTTTTTTCTAATTCGGGAACGATAAAAAACTCGCTTAACAGCTTGTATTTTACATTCAAACCTTCGTTAATTTCACTTTAAAATACAAAAAAATACACGAATAAAATGAAATATTCCTATGAATGGTTTGAAAGATAATGATGCGTAAAATTAAAACTGTTTCAGATGAATTCCAATAATAATAATTTAAACAGAATAATTTATGCACTTATGTTCTAATTAAAAATAAAATCTTAGTAAATAACATATATAGTCAACTTAAAATTTTATTTTAAGTCCCAATGATCAATTCAATTTTTATTTAGAAAAAAAAATTATAATTTGAAGATTATTGTACGGTTTTCTTAAATGCCTAAATTAAAAACAATTTGTGCTAAACAGAAATAAAATTTAATACAAATAGTTTCATGGAATGAAGTTATAACAATAAACAAGCTTTTCAAGAATCTTATTTAAAATTGTATTGCATCAAAAAATAAATTTATTTAATGTTAGTTTTTGTGATAATTTAAGTTTTTCAAATTTATAAAATTTTAATTTAAACAGCAAAAATATGTAACACTAATCTTAATCATAGTAGCAGCAAAAGAAAAAAAAAACTGAATTAAATCGAGTACTTATTAACTAATCTTTTATCTATCTGTGGATACATAAATCTCATATATTTGTCAAAAATTACATGCACAACGGAATAATTGAAGAATCCATTTAAACCTTTACCCAAAACGCACGCCTACTTGATCCAAATTAGGACATACGAAAAAACATCTTTAAAAATACTAGTATTGAAAAGCATTTTAAAATGTGAGTGATTTTTTATTATTGTTGATTATATTAATTTAAAAATCCAATGCAATTACTTTTTTTGTTTTATATTTTTAAACAATATAACATAATTATAATAAATTATTTAAATTAAAAATTAAACAAAATTATTCAATGCATTTGTGTACTCGTTTATTCATAATTTAACTATGTACAATGAACAGTTCTTATACGAAACCATATTAAAATTTCCACTTACGAGAATTTAATGATTTCAATATGAAACCAGGGAAAATAATTTAGTTAAAAGACTACATTACAATTAAGTGGATTGTAACGTAGTGTCAGAGGAGCTTTCCGTTAATTCAAGATGACCTCCTGGAATGAGCCATAGAAGGTCGCTGCTTAGTATTTTATTCACATCATTAAAATAAACAAGATAATTCTTACCTGCTATGACTTGTTCGACGTGTCTTTTGTCTTTCAGCACATATCTCGACGTCCAGAAGAAGAAGATCGCGCCTAATACCTCCACAAAGCACATTGTGAATAAGGCATACTGGAGAGACATAAATTCCACTCGAATTTGCTAAAAGAATATAAAAAAAATCAAATATTTATAAATATTATTAAATCCAATAAAATAAACTAAAATTGGCAAATAATCGTCCATTATTCTAAATTGGTATTCTTCTACAAGAAAATTAATAGATTAAAATCTAACTTTTTTTCAATTCCTAATGAGCAATATCCGGTTGGACAATATATTTTGACATTTTCTTGCCACTACAAAAAAAAGTAGGTCATGATTTATTAATCAAAATGAATTTTTCGAATTAAATAACCAAATGTAAAAATTGTCTTAAATGTTGATTGGAGTGTCTAACTGTGGTTTAAAAGATTCCACCACGGATATATCAGTGATATAGTGTAATGTGCTCTATTTCCAAGATATATCGCAAAAGTGAGACCTAAAGTTCTATTTTGTTTTATAAAATCTTTTCGTAATTGTATGTGTTTGGGACCATTATTTAGTACTTCTTTTTTAATTCATATTTCGCAAAATAATATGTAATTATGCGAATTGTATAAAATTGTGTTTAATTATCGTTCATTTTTCCTACACACGTTGTTTAAATAACTATTATGTATTTACACGATTTGTGATTTTCTGCGGGGATTGAATAATGCATACTTAAACAGGATTTAATTATGAATCACTTTTTAAAGAGAAGGAATGGCTACTAAAATGGTAATATTCAAAAGAATTGTAAAAAGCTTATTTTATACATTAACTACAAGATTACATTTTCTAATGAGCAGAAAATTAGATCATAATTTAATTTAAGTTTTTACAGTTTTCTTCTATTTCTTGTCTATAAAACTACAAAATAATTCTTGTTGATAATAAATGAAAACAAGTACTTTCTATAATTTAATCTACCAAACTATAACTTAAAGGATATGATACTAAAAAAAAGAAAACATTAAATTAAAATCAACTTTAAAATACCACTAAAATATCCAATTAAAGCTTCTAAATAATACTACAAATAATTCCAAATAATACCTTCTCAGATTTTCTTATTGAATAATTTTGATTTTCAGCGAATAAATATTCTTCCACAAAGTTTGAAAACAATTCATTGATTCTTACATCATATGATGGAGGAGGAGCTACTGTTGTCGTCGTCGTCGTTGTTGTGATGTCTGTACTATTTTCAGATAATTGAGAGAAAATTTGCAGTCCATTATCATTGAAGGGGCTTTCTGTAGTCCCCAGAGTTGATCCGCCAAGAGCCACTTTGAGCGCTTGTGAAATCTGTTAAAAACGAGAAAAAACAAAAATCAAAAACAATCTCAAATTAAATTCCCCAAAAACTCACCACTCCGACTAAATAGGGACTGCCGGCATCGCCAAACATGTGCGAAATGAGAATCTGGAAGGCTTCCGCCGTGGATCTCCTAGTTGGGACAACCACATACTGGAAAAATAACAGTCAAACCGTCAGCATTTTTCAAATTTGTCAAACGCAAATGAACAAAGAAGACGTCTACAGTGCGGGTTAATGAAATGGGAATGGATGGGTGTAGATAATGGGAATTAAATACATACGCATACCAACAAAAGAGACATTCCACATTCAAATGGATTAATTTCTTTTTTATCAATTCAAACAATACAAAAATTGGTTCTCAGCGAAATTTTCTCCAAAAATGGTTCGTTAATTGCAGTGACCAAAGAAAGATGTCACTGTCTTTCAACAACATCGAATATATAAATTTGAAACAATTGACCGCGTCGTTATCTATTTCTGAAGCAGCAAAAATAGAAAACCCGTTCCGTTATACATAATTAATTATTGTTAAAGTGAAACGGAGTGAATTATTCAATGGAGAGGTTCTTCGCTTCAATTTGCCATTTTTATTCAATTATTAACATCGACTTAAAATGGGCAATTGTCAAAGATAGATCTTCTTGTGTTACTTTTATTATTACTTTATTTTATTATTGGAAATACTTTTATTAATTGTAAAAGGTGGTCATTGCAAACATAGTTCAGAACAATAATTCTAATTAAAAGCCAAACTATTTAAAGCATAAAATAAAATGTGGTGCAAATATGCTTGAAATATGGTATTAATTTTATTATTTTATTTTGGGATTAATATTATTTAAAAAAAAATTTTACCAGCATTAATAGTTATTTGTGCAACAAGGGTGTAAAATGAGCCGTTTTTAACGACGAAACGAGTGTGAAATATGAGCCATTAGGCGAGCTATTTTATCTTTCCAAGTTAAAAAAAGGATTTTACACCCGACCAGGACACACATTTTGTTGCACTTTCGTCAAAAATTCACGAAAAAATAAATTTAAAAAACTTTGACAATTACAACGGTATCTATTTGAAACATTTTCAAGTACTACTAGGTCATTATAATAACCTGAACTGTGAAAATTGTACAGTTTTTTCCTCAAAATGGAACCGAAATTTTAAATTTGAAAAAAATTTATTTGTAGATGTATGTCTCTTTTTTATTACACCTTTTTTCATTGCAATTGGGATTTTGTTCCACTGCAATTTACAGATTAGTGCAAGCGGTTCTTTACCTTTAAACTCTAAATTGCAATGGAATAAAATCCTAATTGCAATGAAAAAAGGTGTAATATAAAGTTCAAAATTTTCCCTAGTACGCTTTATGAAAGTCAAATCGATTTAAAAAGTTAACCTTTCGATACGAAAGTGCAAAAAAATATTTAGCTGTAATTAAGTTAATTATTTCATAAACAATAAACGTTTGGGACATTTTATATCGTTTCTATAATAAATCATTCATTATTAACAATCCCATTGAAAAATATAAATGATGAATTGATTTTTGTCAATTTGAAAAAATATTGATTTAGATAAATTAATAGATATAACATTGTAATTGAGTCTTTAAGAATACTGAAATGTACGAATATATAAAAACTTGAATTATATTTTAAGCACATATGGCTTAACAGTTGATGTCATTAAATAAAGAAATCTGAAATAGTCTTGGTTGGATTGGAATTTATTAATATCCTTTTTTAAAAATTGAACAAATTCCATAAACAAAAAGTTAAAAATGTTTAATGAAAATTGAAAATAACAATATTTTAAAAAGATCTGGGGGTGTATTGTGTAACTTTTGTTCTCTCTTCTCGTTTGTGTTTTTTCGAACCAAAATTAACCCAGGCCCAATTTTGTTTCGAAAAAACCAAACGAGAAGAGAGAGTTACACAATACACCCCTTGTACTTGAGCTCAATAATAAAAACATTTATTAGTTTGATTTCCTGTTTATGATTTTTATGTATGAAAGATGTAAAATAAGAAAATAAAAAATTAAAATTTAGGTGGTATAACATTACCAAATTAGGGTTTATTTAATGAAGAAATAAATAAAATGTGTCTTTAAGAACATAAAATAATAATGAGAAATACCATAATTTTACCAATATTGTTTTAAAATAAACATATAATGCACCACATGATTAAAACAAAGAAAACTACTTACCTTAAATTACAATGAACCCAAATTATAAAATAAAATCAAAATCGTGCAAAAAGGATATTGTTCTGGATTATGTTTCCGAATGACATGGTTTTATGCAATTGCACCCAACAAACACACAATCACCACATACATTAAATTGTAATAAAAAAAATAAAGAAAAATGTAAGACTGTTACTACATTACCACAAAAAGAAAGAGGTAATTAGTGTGCAAAATGGTGAAATATGTACAAAATCAAACAACAACAAAAAGATAGGGAAAATAGGAAAAATCATTTCTGTGCAGAAATGTGTCCTTACCAATAAAATATCACCGACAATTGCCCAATTTAAGTTCAATGCTAAAACGCCGAAAAACATGAGAATGAATGCGGCGCACGAGTTTACTGATATCAGGAGCATGGCGCCCATCAGCAGGGGGCAGCTAAAGAAAAGCCCCGCGCCACAAATTAACGGATCGCTCCTCGGGAAGCGCTTTTTCAATTTCTGTGACAAAATCGAGCCGAGCGGCACCCCTATAATACCCGATAACAGCGTTATGCCTCCAAATATTAGCGACACTCTGCAAAGAAGAATCGAATAAAGAGACCTCTTTAAAGACTCAATTGAATAGAAGATTCTCCATTTTTTTTCAAATATTAAAAAAAATCAATCAAAAATCCCTTAAACGAATCATTTTTGGAGTTTGGCTGGCCTCAATTCAATCCTCTACTTGTCCTCTCCTCTTACCAGCAACATGTCCGCAACAAGTGACCAGGTCAGGTTCAGCGTTACCATCGCAAAAAAGACAAGGGTAAAACTTCCAGTCGTGCTAAACTTCGCCGTTATCAAAACCAAATAGACAAACGGTGCTGATGCCAACAATCCAAAGGCACATATTTTTGGATCTATCTCCGGATCCGTTCCTCTCAAACGTTGCGCCAAAAATGATCCCGATGGAACTCCTATCAATCCGGCAGTCATGGCCACAATGCCAAACTTATATGCGATGCTGTTATTACATTGCATTTGTTGTGAAAAATTAAACGATTATTAAATGTTCACCTTAAAATTTGGATCAATATTAATTGAATCCTTCATTAAAATAATAATTATTTATTATACAACTAGATCCATAAGATAAGACATTATTAAACACTAGGATGTTTTTAAGTCACGTTCTTTATGAGTGCTTTTAAGTAGGCACATTTTGTTTGATATTTCTTATCGACCGTGTTTTATACAAAACTTTATGCATTTTTAAATAAATGAACAGAAAATCTAAAATCATGGTTTTCTTTAAAATCATTTAAAGTTTATTGTGTGTTTCTATTGTTCCTATTTCACTTCTTTCTGTTTAATTTTTCTTTATATTGATCTGCATTATTTTGATTAAAAGTAAATTAAATTCGCTTATAGATAACTTTCAATTTACCAACTTCCCAAAATTAAAAACTCTCAAATTTTAAAGTGAACATTTACTTGAAAGCAGAACCTAAAAAGAGAACAATAATGATCTTTAAAATAATAAAGAAAACACTCACGTGCTTAATTCCATTTCGGAATTTCCTGGCTGGAGTCTGATTCCCAGGTGCATGAATGTTGGTCCCCACCAAGCCAATCCTCCAGCAACAAAAGCCACACACGTGAAGCCCAGCGTTGACAGCATGAACGATTTATTATGGCAAATGTCCTTTAGATCCTCCGAATAAGACGTCACTTCCATATGGCCAGAGCCCTCGTTCTCGCCCCTCTCCGGCTCTTTGCAGAAATAAATAAGCACCACAGCCAATACACCCAGAATCGGTGTAACCCTTAAGGCATATCTCCAATCACCCATCAATTTTGCTGTTTCAGATCCAATTATGTACCTACAAGAAGACGATATTATTATTGAAATTAAGAATTTTAAGAAAAAATGATTTTAGTAACAAAAGAACGTAATTCTGTTTAAATGATTGTGCTAGGCCATGAAGATGAAACAAGGCCAAATTTCATACAAATCAGTCAAAACTCCATGTCATCTTTCGTCCATTATTTTTAATGTTTTTATATTTTTAAAATCAATCTTAGTAACCAACTTGCTTCATTCAGAGAATTGACACATTTCTTCACAATAAAATGTCGTATTAAAAGAACATTTGATTTTCAAATTAAAATTTTGTTCTTAAAATACAATTGAAACAAGATGCTGAAGATTTGTCCTCAATAAAACAATGGCAGTTATCAGATTTTCTAGTGAACCTTCTTAAAATTTTAGTTTTAAACTATGGATTAGTAATATAATTTCAGCCAAATTTTGTCGTTTCATCTTCATGGTTTTTCACAAATATTTAATATAATTCTATTGAAAAAGTCAATGCTTCCACTTGGCTAGAAAGTGGCTCATAGTTAAACAATGTTAAATTATACATTCAACTCATATCATTCGTTGTTTAAAATTTTACTCGTGTTTAGTTATGGTTCATTGTGCCTTCATGTTGTTTAAATAAATATTATTTTTATGTAATATCACTCGAAACTTATTTAGTAACATATTGAATTGAACCTAAAAAATCAATTTATTTCAAATTGGAATTTAAACAAATATCTATTCAAAACGAATCACTGTAATTGAATATTCAATTTTTAATTGAAAGATGTTTGAATTGCGGTAAATCACTAGGAATTAAAATGATCAAAACAAATAATCTAATCCAGTAATTACAAATAAATTAACTATTAATTAGATATATGAATATTTATAGTATATTAACATCATAATAGTCGTAAAGTAATAATTGAAAAATATATTGAATGATTCTTTAATAAAATAAACTATCATTAAAATTATAATGTTTTTCTTTCGTGTTTAATACAAAACCACATGCTAAAATAATTTTTACAAAACAAAAATAAGAAAAAAAAACTCTTATTACTATGTAACTAAGACGATTTTATACAAACAAATAATATTCTCACCCTAATCCCGAGCCGACGGGTATGGCAAAGTAGAAGCAGGCCAACATTCTGGACCGAACATTGTGCGTGAAGAGGTCGGATATGATTGTGGGCGCTATCGTGCTGTAGGACGCCTCTCCGATCCCGACCAAAGCTCGGAATGTCATGAACCAGCCCCAGCTCTGCATATACGACCCGAGCAGCGTTGTCCCGCTCCACAGGGCCACTCCCAAAATCATAATCCATCGCCTTGAGTGGCGATCCCCCAGATACCCGAAAATTGGCGCACACACCATATATGAAATGACAAATACTGTTTGAAGAAGACCCCCATCACTGTTCTCCTTGTTAAAGGTGCCCTGAATATCAGGTAAAATTCCTGCAACGAAATAAAAAAGAAATTATTATTATAATTTTAACATTTCAACATATGAATTGGGAACAAATTTGGGCTGAATACACTGCTATTAATTAATTAAGTTTGTGCCAAAATTGCATTGAAAATGCGGGTTGAATAATTAATCTTTATTAATTATTAAATCAACTTTGAAAATGATATTAAAGGATCCGAAGAAATTTATGGAAAATTAAACAATAGAGAGCAAAGAAATCAGTTGTGAACAACGTTAATTGACAATAAGGTTGTAGGAATCTGTGATAGTAGTGGTAGAGAAACGTCATTGGTTGCGCTGCCATTAATTGTTTTAATTTGATAATTTCGTCACAAGCGAATTTTAATGTGACTAAATACAGACAATAACTACTTAAAACAATATTTTTTAGTTCGAATTTGTTGAATATCAATTATTTTGTAAAAGTATTAAAATTTTAAGAAAGTAGTGCCAAATTCGGTACAATATAGAATCAAGATAACGATATACAATTGTCCAGTCCCCAGCCACACATTCAACATTTAAAAATCTGGACAGCTTATGTAGGGTTTTGCGACTTTGGTTATTAGGACGTTTTATTTTAGGTTCTGATCCTATTCCCTTTTATTCCGATTTCATTTAAAAGACTTAATAAATTGCATTTGGGTACATTGGGTAATTTTTTATATTAAATACTTTTAAATCGTATCCAAAGGTTCAATTTAAAACACTTTATAAATATTTTTTTTAAAAAGGGGAAAGTTATTTAAAACACAAACTGATAACAAGAAAAAATATTCTATTTTAATCAATTATATAAAATTTGGCATTTTTACCAATAAGATAAAAACGGCATAAATAACATTTACATATGAATTTTATTTTTAAAATAGCCTGAACACACCCCCATATTATCCAAATAAATTTCCACCAACCCAACCACAATCAAACGCAGAAAGAAATTACTATTACATTCACGTATTATTTTTGTATTTTGCAAATAATTGGCCAATCGATTATAACTCCATTTCCATAGAATTGGCGATATGCTTGTTTTCCATTTTAATTACAATAATAGTACTCAAGTGTTTCACCGACCGAATTCAATGTTACGAAACCTCTGCGTTCAATTGTATTGGTGCAGAAAGAGAGTCATTGCATTTCTAATTATCGATTTTGAATATTATGCTCCTATTGCAATAATTAAATATAGAAACAGAGTCTCGGACAGTCGAGTCGCCTTTAATTTATATTAAAGTATACGAGGCGGCAAACAGAGGTCTATTAATATATCTCCTGACTACATTCAAAGACACATCTCATTCTCTTCCGAATGCGAAATTTTCCTTTAGTACTTGCGACAGTTTTACCACTTTCTCTCTGTGTTAAAACACCGTTTTATAAATAAGTGACTTGAAACTACAGTCCATTATCCGAAAATGGCAAAGTAAAACCCTGTTTTAGTAATTGTAACGCCGAAGCGGGTTAAACCTGCTTTAAACTATTATGCAATTGATTTACATTTTCATAGGCTTTAGTTTAAAAACATAATGCAAAACTGGTTCCAATTAAATCGAACTCTAATTTCATTAATTTCTAGAACATTCCCCCTGCTTTGCTTGTCCATTCTCAAAGGAAGGCTCGAACCGGCATTGACCTGATCCACTCTTTTTTTAACGTTGTTGCTTGTAACGAAACAATGCGCTCAAATAAATAATTCATTTCTGGCCAACAACACACCAAAAGTTAATCAATTCCACGTCAAATTTACCAATTTCTCTCCTCAGGTTTTCCCTCCTCGACTGCAAATTACTCTGATCGAGGAGGAAATCCGACTTGCATAATCAATTTACTCTTCTCTTGGTCTTAGGTCTTACTCGCGATTAATTGACGTAATTTACTGCCCAGAGATGATATCATTCAGTCATATTATATCACAAGACATAACCCGAGTGTCGATCACACAAATAGCACCTCTGGAAAAGTCAACAAAAGGCCACAAGCATCAATAATAAAAAAAGAGCCATATCTATTGGCATTTTCCATCAAGTGCAAATTGAATTAGGCGATTAACACCCATACTTGTGCGAAAATTAATGACACTGCCCATTTTTTCAATTAGACCCGCTTTTCAAGAGCATCATTTTATCACCAAAAATTATCTGTCCAATTAAGTAATTTAGATTGTATTTCAGCTCGACTGCAGAGCATCAAGTGCTTCTTCTCGAAAATAGACATCACACCATATCTTTATTTTTTTTTTGAGGGAGTAATTATCGCTCAGACAACATGACAGCTTTAGGCACCAGAGTCTCATGATGATTTTTCAAATTTTATCCAATCATATGATGATTTTCTAAAAATTGAACTTATCCACCAAAGGCAATTCATCAAAGTCTCAAAATGCATTCCATTATCTGTTCAAATGTGCTTGCATCGTTTCTGGTTCGGCCTCTAAAGTCCCATTAAAACCGGGAACAACCAGCCACATGTGGGGAACTTCAATTTGTTTATTTAACATTAATTCTCAAAACAAAAATCCAAAAAATCCATTTAACACTGTTCTGGAATTTAAAACATAGACTTTGCATGCTCTTGTTTTCTTACCAAAAATATGTACATTCTCTTGTGGCATTTGAAAGCCCACTTTCACATAATTGAAATGATGATCAGTAGCACTGAGGTGCTTTCCAAATTATTCCAGAAATATTTCACGTGTGAAATTAACACTAATACGATAAACAAATCTTTTGGTACCATTCGTACCGAAATTGCATAAAAATTAACACCAAGTTATGAAGAATTCAAAATATTTTTCCGACAATGACATTCAATTTATTATATTTTATTTAAATATAACTTTTTAAAACAAATTATCTTAAAATATGTATTAAAATATATTGTTATATATTAAAAATATACAGGATGAAGTAGGCGTGTGTTTTGAGTGGCGATTTGGTTTTTTTTTCAAGCGGAATCTTAAATTATTTGTTGGGGTTGTAATTTTTAACAAATATTAGAAGACTTTGAATCCGCAGATAAATCGTTTAAAATAATAGGAACACGGCTTTGTTTACTAATTTTATTCGAAAATTGAAAAAACCAAATTTCTCCTGCCTTTTTTGGTACTGAGAACAAAAAAATTTTAACGCCGGTTTGAAAAAAAGATAAGTAATTCTTTACGAAGATTGAAGAATATCTGACTGTTCAACCCAGGACCTCGTTACATATATTCAGAGACCAATTAAATTGAAATGTTGAGGGCCGACGGATCTGGAGAGATTTGGATGTCTGTAGGTCAGGAGCGAATTCCTCTTGTATATAGGTTTTTTTAAATATATTTTTATTTTATTTTTATAAATACCGAAGCTAAGTTATAATTTATTTATAATAAATTATTAACTGCTTATCCCAAAGGCCTAACCTCTCCTTATACCATTATTCACTGATTTAATTGATATTAACTGTCTAAATTCCTAATATTGAACCTCTCCTGAAAAAATAGATAGGCCTATACTGCCATAGTGTGCGGTTCCGAATGTCGTGTATCGTTACAATGGTCTTGTTCATGTATTTATTTATGAATAAGAACTATAATCTGCGCCCAATCTACCACATACTATAAATATCAAATTAAAATAATCTGACATTTAAAACGTTTAATGCCTTTCACAAATTTTTTATAGATAACTACCATATGTTACTAATTCTTCTGAAACTTCTATGCATAATTTTTTTGGCTTAATGATTCCTAACAATTCATAACAAAATTGCATCGCAATAAGTGGAAATCCTCGAGATATTTAAACAATTTTCCAAATTGACATACACTCCATCACCAAGTTCTACAAGTGCGGATCTCATCTCTCGACATTTTTATTGTACATGTTCTGAACACTTTACAATCTCGTCGTAGAAGTCGCCTTCAATTGGATCCAATTTGCGATCGTGTGCATACCTCTTTATAGCGTACAATTACCGTCAAATTAATGTCAAACACTTTACACATGCTCTCCCCACTTTAATCAAATCAACAACAAATTGAGTTGATTTTTCTCTGACCCCGTCCAATCAAGCCAGATTGATCCCGAACCGAAAATGTTATAAATTCCCCGCGTGTCGTGTTTTTTATTGACAATCCAATACTCTCCTTTTCTCACAATCAAAACCAAATTGGACCAATTTCCAGTTTAAGAAGCGCCGCCAATAAAACATAATCAAATTATAATTTCAATTTCTAAAATTGGAACTTCTTATCATCCTCAATTCTCCAATTAACCTATTGCCTTTCCAGAAATGAATGATAACATTGCATTGAAATATGCCCGCCATATTTCAATTTGATAACACATTTCTGATAAAAAGAAGCGCATAAACACTGCAAAATATGAAATACCTATAAACCAATTATTAAGATAACGGTTGAAGGCGCCAAAATTCGTATCTGCAAAGTTAATTTGGGACAGCATTAGATAATTATTCGATAATGGACAAGGTTTTGGAAATTAAATTGTTTAAACAGCGGTAATTGAAAGCAATTCAAACTCAATTTTGGAACTATTCCAAAAAATATTTGCTCAACTGAGTGTACAAAGAGCAATAAAAACGCGGAATTGAGATCATCGATCGTTCGAGAGAAATTAAGAATACGAATTTATAATACAGCAATAATTCATATTAAGATTTATATCTTATGGCGTTAGACAAGAAATCCCATTTGCTTCTTATTTTATTTAAAAGCAATACTTCAAAGAATATTTGAAACGAATTTTGTATCGGATAAGTTTTTTTTTATAGCCTTAGCTATTTAATAGTCAAACTAAAATTAAGAATGGGTATAATATTTACTTCAATATTTCGAATTTGATCTGATCATGCTTCTGGAATGTTTAAGCTTTTTTCTTATTATACCAAGCAGTTCCGTAGGATATTGTTTAAAATTTAATAGAAGATTTGATTAAACGAACATATAGGACCTCTCTTTGATACAGCTGATTTTCCGAATGGAGAACGACTACTTAAACTATGCGCTAGAGAGAGACGACCGATAATTCTCTAATACACTCCGAATGTGTGCGACAGAGAATTAAAGTTTAAATTTTAATATCGATGATTTTAGATTAATGTGTAATTTTTTTAAAAATTGCATAATATATTGTATAAAACACTATCGATAACCATTCACTACGCGACGTCTTCTATTATCCACCTAGATCTGGTCTAAATGTTTATATAAAATTTCCATATGGAAAATGTAAGAACACAAGAAGAGGAAAACCGGAAGCACTATTTAAATTAAACGATACTCAATGCCAAGCCAAGAGTATCTCACTAAAAGAAGAATAAGAACATGTTAATATAATAGTTCCGGGTGGAAATCGACCTAAACAAAATTCGCCAATTGACAAATAAATCGTTAAATGTTAATTAGTGATTCTATTTTAACAAAACCTTGACTCTTTAAATAAGCCCATTCAAAAAGCGATTTTGTAGTGCACTTTTATAAATATTCATTAAAAACATTACATTGCTAAATAACAACTAAATTAGCAAACAAACTAAACGCTACAACTGGAAAATTTCATTAAAAAGTAAAACCAATAATGACTCATCATTTTAAATTAATACTGGAATTCTGGAACTCTTCAACCCGAGACGTCAACACTGCCTTTTATAACAATAACGCCCCAATACTACGTCAATTATCAAGCCCACAATCTTCTTGAGACTCTGAAAGGAGACATTCTTGAGGTTTAGCGTGTGTATTCGAAATATTCTTATTCGCAAATTGTGAATTGAATTAATTCACAAAAACTTTAAGACTTCTCTCTTGTGGGAACTCCTCTCATTTTTGCATTTCTTCTAGTCTCTCTACAAATATAACCATGTGCATTTTTTCTACATGAACAATTTCGCGCGAGTTTATTCATTTTTAGCGAAATACACCATGAATACATTGACTTTTCATTAGCGTCGCGGCTTTCGATTGGCTGATTCGAATGGTACGATACTGCAGACGTACGGCGACTTGCCACACTATCGTATATTTACAAAATAAACAAGCCTCGTAATGCGCCAACACATGTTTAAATAAAGCTGCAATATAATAGTTTTAGGGTTGGTACCTTTTATCTTTAAATATATTTCATTTATCAAAAATAATTCTTTTAAGATTTTGGTGCTTTAATTTTAATATAATAACGTTGACATATTTATATGCTATAAATTTGATATAATAATATATTATAATATTGAAAATTCAATATAAAATAAATTTATAATTTGAATTCCAAATTAAATTGTCAACAAATATTCATGTACCACATTCTAAAAACATTATACACGCTGTTTTTCAAAGTCATCGTAGAGCTCTTGTTTAACATTGTTCTATGTAAATTCAAATACAAATACCTTATTAAACAAATGTATACTTTACAAGTTTTGCGTATACAATGTATAGGCAGAACTTGTTTAATATGTTAACGATAATATATCAAATTATCAATAGTCCAATAATTTATTAATAATATCCTAAATTAATGATTTTTTGACTAATATTTTATATTCATTCTTATTAGTTTATGTAAGTTAAAATAGAATATTTTACAGTTTTATTTCAGAAGATGCTATTAATTAATCACTAAAGCATTAAAAGTAATGGTCAATGAAAAGTTTACCCAATGTCCTCAAAGGAACAACTTTAATCAACTTTAGACTAATAAATTTCAAATTCAATTTAGTGCATATAAAAATAGAGAGAAAATCAGCACTGTACTTTGTATTCCGAGGACAGAAAATATAATTAGCTCATAATTAGAAAACTAATTTATTTCAAAGAATTAAAGATAATATTATACCTTTCCTAAACATTGTCCAGATCTATACTGCCCTAGTGTGCGGTGCCGAATGGCGGGTCTAATAAACACTTTTATCCTCTCACATCATAATGCGCCTGAAAATTAAACTAAGCAATAGGCAGGGAGAGCTAGGACGAAATACAAGAAGAGGCGTATGGCTGTCCACCATACTCCCGGTGATTCGTTGGCGTGCATCGTTACAATAATGTTATTCATATATTTTTATATGAATAACAGCTTTAATCCCCCATCCCATCCCTCGTCATAAACCATTATCAAAAGAAGAAACATTAAAACCCCTTGCCGAAAATAAAAATCTAATTATAGAAATACAATTCATTTTTACTTCACAGTTGAAGATATTTCAGTAATCACAATTGTAGACATAGTGCGGATGTTAACACTAGGTAGTTATGCCGGCATAGACCTAATTACTTACTGAATCACAGTACGTATTCAGCCCCTTCGTTTAATTAACAAAACGCACCTTAACGGAGATCTCTGCGGCGGTGCCTACGTAAACAGATTAACAATGTGGTAAATGAGTCGGTTCATTGAGCAATGGCTGATTTGTTTTTATATAATGTCTACAATTTTCACCACAAACCGTCGTCCAATTTGTCCACATTCTCACCACCACCATCTCCATTCAAAACCCATCCAACTATAAACGATCCAAGTCCGATAGCCAAGCCAACAGGTGAGCGCAAAGGCCGACCAAACTAATAGTAACAATAATAAAAAGTGACCGGATTTGAGGAAAGTTTCGATCGAATGGAATTCCTTGATAAAACAAAACGAGCGACCACATCATCACTTTATAGAGGAGAGAGGGTGAATCACACTGGCTCTGCCGTGACGTGGTTCATTCAAGACCAAGCCGCTGTTTACTATTCCAATTCATCCACACCAACAACAACCAAGTAAATAAGAGTCGAAAAAATGGTGACGTCATTGCCCCCGGAATCATTCGCCGCACTTAAATGGATCATGTCTATTAATGAGAGTGTGTATATATAACCGAATGGAAATGTATGCTAAAAATTTACAAATTCTGCTTTTTAATGCAGCCTGTGCTTTAACGTGAATTTTACAATTTGTAAACACCACACCAGCGGAATAACAATAGGAATTTGTGTCATGACATCAATTAATTAATGGAGTTTGTGTTGTGGAGAAGAAGAATTCTATCCGGAATTTACTTTTCCTACATTCTAATCTTCTTCTGCATAGAAACGAGAGAGAAGAGAAGTACAGACAGGCACACCCATTAAACAAACGATCGACTCTTGAATCAGATTCAATTAATATCAATTGACCCCTAAAAGTTGGTCTCCGTTAGATAAAAACCAACCGCATATGATAAATCAATAACAATAATGAAATAAAGAGAATCATCATGACTCTACTTCTATTTCCAGAAACCCGCAAACCGTGAATCACTAATAAAATTTGCGACAAATGTTAAATCGATGATAGTAAATTAACGAATGCGTGTTCATTAAACTCGATACACATCGCAGAATTTTATTAGAGGCCAAGGCCAATGGGCAACCTTACAATTCCAGTCTGCAAATTTGATCTGATTACATTAGTTATTTATGAACACCGCGGCAAATATACTTGTATATATTCCAGACAGACGAGTATTTTGTAGACATATATAAATAGAAATTTGAAATTGAACCGTGTAAGATTATTCATATGGATTTTTCCAAACGAGTCCCATACAAAACTTTGTGCAGTTCTAGGTGATTTTTATCTACATTTCCGTTGTTACGATAAAAAATAACCTTTACGATTAAACTACTTCTTACTCATTACACAGTTACACACCAGAAACCCCTGATAGTATTTCTAACCTTCATCAATTCATCAAACGAAATCTCTACGAGCCTTCGATGGTAATTAACCGCTTAATCTTGGAACTAACTAGAACCAGTTTTCTGTTATCATCGGTGGGACTTTTTGTTGGACGACGGGGACTCGCAAATTTGAAACGCCTCTTTCCTCTTATCGGCGACAAATTGGAGTCATCACACTCGAGTAGGTTCCGTCACATTGGCGAACGATCATACGATATTTTATTTTCGCAATTGCTGATATGATTACACGCTAAAAACATCATCTGTTTACTGTTGATAGTCATGCAGAATATCGGGGAATTTCGACTTACGCAACTCAGAGGCGTAAAAATAGAAATCTCTCTCATAGATCGCTTCAGTGATTAAGCTCTCCTCCTGATTTATTTGTCAACATCTCGTGATTTAATTTATTCGCCCACATGCCGCTGCCAATTCCAATCATCACATTGTGTCGCCTTATCAATGCAATTCTGATAAGCCAGCCCAGCTGCTTGCTGACAGATCCATTTATAGTTCAATAGGCAAATACTAAAGTACAAAATCCGGGATCATAAGTGTTGGAGGAAATGTTTTTCTTTAGGGTTATTAACTTTGCAATTAATTTCTACTGATAATTAATTTCTATATATAAATAATTGATTACAAACTGATATAAAGGAAATTTATTATATACTTCATTTAATTAAAACAGAAATAGATTTAATGGTTATTGACATTGTAAAAAAGCCTTCCACTCAAATAGTTATAAAAAGCCAATGATCGATCCTTCAGATTTCACCCAGTTCATCAAAAGAAGGACTTTTTCTCAGCAAATGTAAAAAACTATATTTTCTTTAAACCAGAACAAAAACTTCAAGCAGAAAATACTTTGAAGGCTATTCGAGATTACTTGAGGTTGTTAATCATTGCTATAATTTTTAAGATAAATAATATTTTTCTAAAAATCACGTTCGCATTAACAGATAATTTCTTAAACCATAAAAGCCCCTACATTTTTTGTTTTCAATTTTATTTAAGAATTATGATAAAGTTATTCATAACTGCAGTATTTGCGATAAGAACTATATAGTTTTTTAAAATCTCTTCTTAGAACTAGAAAAAGTACCAAAATAATCTTCAATGTTATAAAAATAAATTGACTGCTTTTACAAGAAATTTGAGTATAAATTTAAAATACACGGGACATTTTATGTTCACCAAAATAGCTATACCGATTAATTCCTGTTATTAGATTGTATTTTTTAAGTAACACATTGGTAAATTGGTAGGTTGGGTGCACAACCCACTGGGGGATTTAGCCCTTATTCATATACATATAAATTTATAAATAAGATAATTGTATCGATGCACGATACCGTTTCACAGGCTTAGCTCTATGCTGGACAGTGATACGCCCCTACTCGTATATCGCCCTAGCTCTCCCCCCCTATCTGACGCCAATTGTTGTTGCTATCGATAACGTATTTCAATGTAATGATTGGGATAGGATAAGTTATTATTAGTTACGCCATTCTGCACCGCACTCTAGGGCAGTATAGGTCTGGACGCTTTAGAGGAGCNAGGCTTAGCTCTATGCTGGACAGTGATACGCCCCTACTCGTATATCGCCCTAGCTCTCCCCCCCTATCTGACGCCAATTGTTGTTGCTATCGATAACGTATTTCAATGTAATGATTGGGATAGGATAAGTTATTATTAGTTACGCCATTCTGCACCGCACTCTAGGGCAGTATAGGTCTGGACGCTTTAGAGGAGCGGATTATTGTTAGTTATATGTACAGTTAGTTTTGGTTGTCGAAAAGTAGGGTTCTTTCACTTCCAATTTATCTGTACATTATGTCTTCTTCATTCATTTACATTCCAGTACCTAAATATTTCCTATCCACTTTCAAATCAATACAAAAAAATATAATTAGTTTGAGTTGCCAGCTTATTTCGAACTATCTAGACTTTAGACTGTCTATAGATGTTGTGAGTGTGATTTCTCCCTACACAGATAGCCTTTCCTTAAAAGAGTAAATTAGACACGACATTCAGCACCCATACAAGGGCAGTATAGGTTTAGTCATTTTAGAGGAGGGATATATTGTTAATTATATTTATAGTATACTTAATTGGAATTGTCAGCTAATTCCTGACCATACAAATCTTGTCGACATGATGTGAGTTTGCTTTCTCCCTGCACTGATAGTCATTTTTTGCATTACGAATATAAATTAAAACTCATTCTATATTTTAACCATTATTGCTATTATTTAAAAGAAAAAAAATATTCCATAGAGCAAAACATAAAAATCAAAATATCATATTAAATACAGATTTAGCTAAAATTTTAATACCTTCACACCCCAGATCAAACACAATTCCAATCCCAAAAAGTGCATCAAATCCAATTGAAAAAAGTCCAAATAATATAGGTCAAAACTCCCTTCTATTCCCATAAATCTCAATTTCACATGGCAACTCTATTGTCAAATTTCATTAACGGAACTGTTTATGTTTCCGTTGTAAAGTTTCCAAACTTTTCTTCTTCACGTTGATTGTGGCAAAAACTATCAGCACGACGACCACCACAACAAATAAAAGCTGGCAAATTCTCTGAATAATTCAGACGTGAAACTTGCAAATGGAAATGCCATTAACAAAACAACAAAAACGACAATTTCCCGTGACATTCGGTGGTCATATCATGAGGTCCACACTTTCTAAGAAGACAATTAGCGATGGTCAAGTGCGAAATGCGAATTCAATATCGATTTGTCCTTCCAATTGACACTTTTTTCGCACGGAGGCAAAAGTCAAATTTAGTCCAAGCCAGCGACAGAATAGATTCTATGAAATTGCGAAAAATACTCAGTAAAGTGACGTAATTCGTATTTTTAGGCGTCCATTTAGAAGCTACATGGTCAACTGGCCCGAGGTCATGGTTCTAAAACCTTTGCCAATCCTCTTTATTCCCACAACAATAGAAAAACGCATAATTTTTTTTGAAGAAACACAATTCCAATTCCCAATTTTTCGTTACTCGAAAAAGCACGTCGTACTTTACGTAATGAAATATCAGAGTTCTCTAGTGATAAGTGGATAACATGTGACATCAATCGAGCTGTGAGGTTCTAAAATGGAAAAGGAAATAATTTAAAAACACAGCTCGTAAATCAAGGCAAAACTTCTTAACCTTTAAACACTTGTTGATGGCAACGGAAAAAACCGAATTCAACGCTTTTTGATCGATCGATGGCTATTCAATGAACACCACTGCTGCCCAAGAAAGCCGTACCATAACAAAGAAAGTTAAACACCGCTCTTTTCCACTACAATCTACTACTTGGCAGCAGGTCATTGAAAGAATAAAAGGTTATTCAATACTTTAAAAGTACTGTTTGTCATCCATTTCAAATACAGTTCAAAGCCTTCCGTAGAAATCATTCGACTGCATAAAATTAGTCAAAGGTTGGCCAATTTTTTGTCCACTGATAACTGTTTATGTACAACCAGTTCCAAGTAGAACCAGGTACTTATCACACAACAAATTACCAAATACACATTGGTCAATATTGGAATTTTACAAGCATAAACCTTTCCAACGATAAGATAAAAAAAAGTTTCATTTTTTAATTATTTATATTTCAAAACGGGATCATCCCGATAATATTGAAAGTCTGGCTTTCCACACCAATTGTTCCATTGATAAATATTTAAATCAACATATTTACCATAAATTAAAGTAATATAGAAATAGGGTAAAAAAAACTAAATAAACTATGTTAGAACCAAACACACCTTTAATTATTCAATTGTGTTAAAATCAGCAGTTTTTACTTAAGTAAAAGTACGTCTTAAGACGTACTTTAAAACATTGTGTTCAAACAGAACTAACTAAAAAATCTTTAAAAACATCAAACTCAAACAAAATGTTAGGTATTTTGTAGTTTCCCGTCAAATATGACGCCAAGGATTTCGTCAAAACAAGTGCGAATTACGCTAAATAATTTAGATTAATTAAACATATATATTTTTTTTATTATTTACTTATAGCAATTATTTAAATTTGTCTCTATTTACTCAAGAATTTTAAACCAATATTGATATAATTCTGGCTTAGTTCCAGCCATTTATTAAAACCTTTCTTAAGCCATTATTACAGTTTAGCAAAACACTGATTATCAATTATTCAAAGATATAATTCTAGAAATTGCATATAATCATCATCATTCAATTATTGATAAGTAGAATTGCACTATAAACTTGAATATAAAACAGTAATTAAATAAACTTACTTAGAAAGTAATATCATTTAAATTAATCTAAATTATGATGAAAAGTATATAAATTTATTACATTTAACTATTTTTAATCAATTAATAATTAGTTCTAAAATGATGAGAGAATAAATACTTAATCATTCGTTGGGATGATCGCTTTAAATGGTTTTCTAATGACTTTCGTACAAAATGTGCAATTTATAGTTTATATTTTGGAAAACTCTGATTTCTTTGGCTTAGTCGCAGTTCTGTTTTGAATACAGAGCAGCGGTTATTTGGTAAAATAAATTTATATTAAAGTCGCAGAACATAATAAGTCATGCTGATTGTTGTTGTTGTAATACGTTTTTCCCTTCTGTCAAACTTTGTTTTGGATAGTGGCTAGTGAATTAGATTCTAGAAAATTACATTATATTGAATGAAAAAAGACTTTTAAAGTAATTAATCACGTGTAATAAGTATCTAAGATAATATTATTGATGAAATGGTTAAAGAAAGTTGTTTTGTGCCGAAATGTGGAAATAGTGGCAATCAAAGAAATGATGTAAATTTCTTAAAGTAAAGAATATAGTCAACAGAATAAACGTGTGCAGAGAACATTTTGAATCAGACTGTTTCAAACGGACCCCACAATGCGTCTCAAAAGAAAATCCGCACGACCTTATTCTTAATCAACCTTGGATTATAATTATTTTTTGTAAATCGTACTATATTTCGTTAACAAACTCTTTATTTTTCTAAACTGAAAGGTTGATAAATTCTTTAACAGTTTAAAAGATTTATATTAAATTAATTTTGCCAACGAGTTATATACAAAACTTTGTGCAATTTAAAACCAAAACAACTACTCTTATATCCGTTAATAGCCCCATTTCTTCCATAACTAGCTCATTACTTTAGTCATAAATAAACATTTAGTCACCAGAACCAGAACGGCTTATCCAGTCATAAAAGTTAATGAAACTTTTCCAAAACAAACTGCGTTTTGCAAGCGTATCAAAATAATAACAAGGTCCGATAAGGCGCCCAGAATCGGTTTATTTAGCGGAATTTCACACACAAGCCCTGCCTTTTACCACCTCTCGAATTACATCAATCGATTCATCGAAATTCGATACTGTTGCATTCCGGTGGAAAATGCAGTTTGGACTGCGGGCACAGACGGACCTCCAGTGCGCATTGGATATCGTGGGACTGCCCTGCGTTTTATTAGCCGTTAATTAACCTTTTGATAAACAATTATTCTGAATCGAATCACGGTCCCAATGAAAAAATCGGGGAAAATTTCCATTCTATGCACACACCCTCCCTATAAAATTACTTGGATTTAATTATTCTTGGAAATGTAATCAAAAGAACGTCCGAGGGCGACAAAAGAGGATGAAGAAACGATTAAACTGGGTGTGTTCCAACTTCCATTCCTTTTTGGAATGCATTTGGTGTTTATTTGGATTTTAACGTGTTTAATTCTGGAATAAACAGTGTAATATTCAAATTAATCAATCAATTGGGGTTTTATAGGATTATGGAGAATTTTACGACAATTTTCGTTTACTTTTTATATAAGTTAAGAAATTTCAATACACAATTTTGATTGATTTTAATAAATGCCACTAGTTTGTAAGTCTTTATGCAACACTATGCTTAAAAGTGTCATTATATCATTGTTTCAAAAAGGTTATTTATTATCTTTAAGAAATAGAAATCCGAGATTAAAAAAATGCTCCAAATATTTATTACCAACTCCGCTTTTGATCTCTATGCAAAATAGTCAAAATAACAAATAGAAACACCCAATAATCACAATAACCTCAAAATGAAAGTGAACTTTTAACATGGTTCGTTTGTTTACATTAGATAATGGGAAAATCGAATAAAAACGCTGATAGAGTCACGTTTTGCAAAAATGCGATTACAATTAATAAATATCAATTGAATTCTCAATTAAATTAAAAATTCAAATGTAAAATCCATTTAATGCAGATGAAACAGCAATTGTGGGATCTGAAGAGACATAGTAATGACTTCTAATTGAAACAGGGGTATAATTTGCTTGGACTCTGGAAAATCGCGTCATTTAGGGTATAATCAAATGACAGAGTGGATTTAAAAACGACGCGACGCCAAACATCTAATCTAACCGTCGTTTAATAAATAAAAAAACGAACCCCTTGTATTTTTAGAAAAGCGCATCATTTCACGTCTAAATTTCGCCCTCCTAAATCGTTTTCGGTCTGGCGAAATGTGTTTTAGCAATTAGAAAGAGAAATTTCATTAAATTTCGGTGTTATTGTTTGGGGGACTGGCTGGGTTGGTTGTTGGAAGAGATCGGGCGATCGAGGTACCGTATAAAAATCATCCGATACCAACACCAATGCAGCATAGAAATGCTTTGCTTTTTTATTTATTTTTGCCGCTTTCTGTGTGAGTAGATTTTGCACAAACTTTTGGCATTGGGAGAGGCTTTCAGGTCTCTTCTTTTTTGGTGTTTGTAAATTTCCGAGTCACTCACCCGCAATGGTCAACCGGTCCATGTAATTGATGAGGTTCACGAAGCACAGGACGAGGACTGTGAACCACTCCTGGCGCGAGATTGTCACTGGGATCTGGTAGTGCCGAGGCGGGTCCATTTTCTCGGGGTCGTTCGACTCCACAGACGTGGACACGCTGCTCGTGTCCGTCTGTGGCATGAGCTGCTGCGACGAATGCGTCGACGGCAGATTGCCGATACCCTCCGCCGTGTCCATGATGTCCTCGCCGCTCTCGGCGCCCCGCAACAGCTTCGAACTGGCTCCGACCGGCTCCAGGTCTCCCACAACTCCTCCAGAAGCAGATGTAGCCGCTGCCGCCAATCCGGTGTCAACTTTTTGATAACCCTGATGCGATTTCATTCAGAAATCTTCGATTCCAAGTTTTACAGCAAAATTCCGCACTTTTCGCAGAATATAAAAGGCAGAATAGAGAGTCTATTCCACGTAACACTACCAACGTCGCGCGGTGCTCACCACCTTCTCTTTTCAACCACGAAAACACACTTTTGAGCCATTCTTTCCAAATTTTTCTTTTTAAAACAAAACTTCACAATTATATCGATTTATTTCAATTTAATCGCACTGCACCGTAAACCGTAATATTAGAGATAACAGCTAGAAGAGATAAAAACCGGGCGTCAGAGGAATTTTAAACGAGATTTTAATAAATTATTCTACACTTCTCGAAAGCATTTATGACTGTATTATCTGTTATTTTTCGAATTTGCTGTTGATGGATTATTTCTAAAAACATTAATGTATGTCATGTTCGTAGTGGAAACTTACATAGAAGTCAAAGAAATTTTAATTTCGAAAATTATTTGATAGACGTCAGTATTTGAATGTCAAAATTTTATCATAACCACAAATAAACAAAACGTTTTAATTGCAATAAATTAGTTTTATGAGGCGAAAGATGCTGGAAATCGTGTTTGTGACTGGAAATAAGAACAAGCTAGAGGAGGCAAAGAAGATCCTGGCCCCACTGCCCGAGAATGTGACTCTAACGTCTAAAATGTTGGATTTGCCGGAATTGCAGCTCGAAACGAACGAGGAGATTACGAAATACAAGTGCATTGAAGCCTTTAAAGAAACAGGAGGACCAGTCTTGGTTGAGGATACTGGACTCCACTTTCATGCCTTGGGAAATTTACCTGGACCTTATATCAAGTGGTTTTTGGAGAAACTGAAACCGGAAGGACTCCACAAAATGCTGGTTGGATTCGACAACTTCAAAGCCACAGCTAGTTGTACAGTAGGATTCAAAGAATCAGCTGACAAAGATCCTATTATATTTCAAGGACTATGTGAGGGAATTATTGTCAGCCCAAGAGATGGGAAACTCCCAACGTTTGGATGGGATTCCTGTTTTCAACCATTAGGAAAAGAAACGACCTTTGCCGAAATGGATAAGGATGAAAAGAACACAATCTCACATAGATATAAAGCCTTTGAAATGCTTAAAAAGTATTTACAATCAAGGCAGGAATAGGTACGTGAGTTCTAGGACTATTAGGATATATGAATTGTACTTAAAGCTTAATAAAGTTGAATTTTAATAAATTTAAATTAGTTTTATGTATTATAAATGATACTTTTATACGTTCTTGTTTAAATTTTGGAATATTTCTTTATGTTCGAAAACACACAACACAGTAAATAATTGACTCGAAATTGAATAACATTACATTATTTTATGCCATTTTTGTTGAATAAAATTGCTATTATGACATTAAAATTTGTTCTGTCAAAGACGTTCTTATAAATAAAATAGATGGATTGCCTGGATCCGTTTACAACTGGTCTGGGCAGGTCTGGATTTAGACTAGGGGCAGTCATGGCTAGTGCCCAGGGTGACAAAGTTTGCAATGTGAGAAAAAAAATTCTATACAATTTAAAATTATCTATTATAAATAAACATTTTATATTTCAAGAAATATAATTTATGAAAAAACTGTCAAAATAGATTTTTATATTGTTCTATGGCATNTTTTCTACAATTAATTAAAAATTTTAATTCTTAAAAAATAAGATATAAAAATATTAAAATAAAAATTCAATCATAGGGGCGCCATTTTCTTCGCTGCCCCAGGGCGCCATATTTCTAAATCCGGCCCTGGGTACTATTAATTAACTAATAATACATTGAATAGAAATAGTCACGAGAAGTCGAGCACCCGTTGGTTGGGGTTGAGACTACCCCAAGTTCCGTACTGCAGTCTGTTTCAGTAAATTTAAATTAATATTTTAAATTTATTAAAAATGATCATTATTTGAACTATTATGGCTTTCATGGTGTTTTATTGAACAATAATTTGAATAAACCTCTTGAATGGTTATATTTGATAAATTTTATAACAACATTTGAAAGTATTTTTGGGATTTACAAAATATAACTATGGCGTAGTTATAGCACAGAGATCCCAGACTGGCTCTTGGTATCAAATCAAAGGTATTTCTGATTTTAAGTTTAAAAAATTCATCATTGGTCAAAGCGTTATCACAGAATTCAACTCGATGAGCCCAGATTCGAGTCCTGATCAAACCGTAAATTCATTACCCGTTTCCACTCACAACATTCTTTGATTAATAATTGTTTAAATTAAATTTAACAAAAAAAAAATAACACCCCGGCCTCAATTGTCGTATTCGTTCGACCAGACAACTTTCTAAAAATTGGATGAAGTGCATTGAAACGAAGATATAAATCGAATACTTGCAATTTGCTGCTTTTCAATAAATGGATACAGATGAAAGTTGTGAAAGAGATGGTCTTATTCGTAGTATGTATGCTCTGTTTTGGTAGCAAAAACCTGCCAATAAATAGGGTCTATATAGAACTATTTGTTCAAGTTTAAACCTAGATCTGTGTAACGGTTGTTGTGTCGTCGAAGAAGAATTTAAACATAATAGCTCTTGAATTAGAAACTTAAACTTCATTCCAAAAACACCTCTCGATTAAATGTCCAATTAATTTATTTACATAGTGTTCTGGCTAAATGACATTCAACAGTTTGGGATAGAAGAATAAATTACTTAGTGGAGACGCGAGTTCGTTTATTCCAGGAGAAGTTGCTTCCGTAGCTCTTATTTCTCTTTGGCTTGACTCTCTCCTCCCCATCGACAAACCACCGCCAGCCGTTCTTCTCACAGTGCTCAATAGCTTCATCCTTTGAATTGAACTGGACCTTCATGTTGGACAGGGGATCTCCGGTCGAGCACCAACCCATCAAAGGATTCTCCCAACGTTCTCTGGTGTCAAATTCCATTTCCCAGAACTGGATATTGTTCGTACCACTCTGCATGGCATTCTTGGCCGGGATATATATTCTGACCCTTCTATCCTTGACGTGCTCCTCAGGAACCCCGGAAATCGGACTAATATCAACTTGGACTGGAACAGAAATCGTTCCTGCCAATTTATTACGGTTCTTCAGCTCTTCAGAAGTGGTCAGCACGTCAGATACATCCTCCATAACGGCTTCCCGTTTAGTGGACTGAGCTCGATCGATTGCAGACAGAGAAAATGAGCGAACCCTGAAAATTGATTTCCATTTTTGTGTTATTGTTTTTGCTGTTATGTCACAAAAGTTTAGATGATAATTTCACGTATTTCCAGCTCTCAACGGATAATTACCATTGTGCTGATGCCAGCTTGGGTAAATTTCTCAGCATTAACGACATCCTCAGTCCCTAAATATTACGTTTTATTGCAGAATTTATCAAAATAAGATTTTCAAGTTTATTTTGACAGATGAAGGAACTGTCTAATCAAGGCTCTTTCACACTAAACGTCAACTGCCAGACAAAAAAGTGGACTGCGCGAAGTGTTTCTCAAACTAGGAGTATAGTGTACACCTGTCAAAAAAGTATTTGAAAATAACGGTTTTTTCCAACTTTGAATTAAAAAATTCGGGAACAAATGTGAATTTTGTGTACATTTAAACTTAGAACTTTTATGTAATGGAACAGAAAGAAAGAGTTCTTTTTGTCTTTTGAAGTCCTGCCATTGGAAAAAGTTTAGAGCGCCAAACCATCTATCTTTCCTTTTTTGAAAATTAACTGTTGAAAATTAATTACTTTTACTATATTTTTTATGAATATATTGAATGACTAGAATTTATTTTATAATTTAAATATCAATTCAAATTTATAAAGAATTATTTCACAATTAAAACAAGGAGTATCAAAATAAAACTACAAAAATTATGAAATAAGAGATAACATTTTTATTTAAAATATAAATCTAAAAATCGAAATAATTTCAATAACTTAACAATCCTAAATAATCCCTAATCGTCAATTTGAAGATGTTCTATTTGAAGCTGCTTTCGAATAGCTCCTAATTGCGTTAAGACCTTTTCTGGTTTTTCTGCTACTCTTGTAGTTTGGACCACAGGAACCTGGAATTTTAAAATAAAAACGAATTAAATAATTTCCTTTGAAATATTACAACAAAGCACTTGGAAGTAGCTTAACAAAAACATTCGTAGAAATCAAATGGAACAAGAGTCCTCGACAATAGTATATATTATTATTATTAGTATATATTTCATTGATTTCGCTCCCAGACATTCTTTCAAAATTAAGAATTAAATCACAAAACGATGTTGCTCCTATTCCATTTTCCAAAATGGTACCAAATGGTACGATCGCTTTCATAGCCGATTAAAACAAAACTGTCAGCCCGATTTGCCAAAATTTTAGAAGAATGTTCTAAATAAATGAATTTTCCTTTTTCCAATATCAGCGAAATTACGACTAATTTAATCCCTCGTATTATGAGAAAACCTAAGAAGTGTGTTTAAATAGTAATAATGATTAAATAATGTACAAAATGGGAATTATAATTATTTTACAATAATTACTATTAGCTTTTTCTTCATTCAATATTATATTACACAATCAATATTTTACTATTCCCATTAAAATTTTAATAAAATTCTCAATACGTTTAAAATTAGATTTTTTAAAATGTCAGTAGAATCTAAAAATAATCTTAATTTCTCTAAAAATGGCCTTCAATAATTTATAATTAATTTAAAATAATCTATACTCACATTCCATTTCCATTCGACCCTCTTCATTTCATTGGGTTTAATCGCTTTTGTTGTGGGCTGATTGATTCTATCCAAATATTTGTTATCGGGCAGCGGAAGGGGGATTTCATCATGATTCGATGTAACTGATTTTCTAGGTTTCTTTTTGTCCATCATGGAGCCATAATAATTCGTGATTTTGGAGAACGTTTCATCGATTTCCGAATCTTCGAGTTGCTCAAAATTGGATCGGGAAGCTTTTTCATTTCTAAACGAATACGGTTTCGGATTCGAAAACCTCAAGTGATCAATTTCCTCGTCAAAATCCCCATTATCGCTTTTATTCTCGTAAATATTCGTCTCCTTATGATCATCGCACAAGTAGCACCTTTTAACATTCTCTTCTTGCACACAAAACAGGCACTGCTTACTGGAGACATGCTTCGGACAGACTGTGAATTCTTCTAAATCTCTACATTTCACACAAATCGTTGGCACAAAACGGAACTTTGCTTTTAAAAGAGATTCACAATTTTGGCAAAAGCCTTTCTCGTCGACACTTGTCTCTGGAAGATTGACGGAGGACTTGTAATTCCTCGCCGAATTACTAAAGAATTTATACACTTGGTTTTCCTTCGGTTGGCTCTCTAAATTATCTAATCCATTCTCACTTTGCGCTTTTCGACGGTTTGGCAACTTTTGAGGCCTTTTCTCAACATTAGACGAATTGTTAATGGCCATATTTTGCACTTTCCTAAGTTGTGCTTGTCGTTCCAATTGTTTGTGCTTCTCAATTTCCTCTTGTTGAAGATCCAGTTCAATTTTTCTGAAAATGGATAATATAATTTTAAAATTAGTATAACTAAAAATTAGGAACAAGTTTTAAATTAGAATAAATGATTGAATTGCATAGTAGAAGCTCCTTATTTGCGAATCAAACATAAAAAATATAATTGAATAATAGGTAATGTAATCTTGAAAAGTGATATATGATGTTATTATTGTAAATGTAAAATAATTATTAGATTGTCCCATACGAAGCTTTGTACCTAGAGTGGACGATTGTTTTATTTACTTCATTATCTTTGAAAGTTATTTAATTAATTTGTTATCGAATATTTCAAACAGTTTTTGAAGTAGATTATGCGATTTTTCCCCATTTAGCCACTCCTTTAACAGAAAATAATTCTGATAAATTGAGTCGAAAGTGAGTTTTCAATAGTTTTTCCGAGTTAAAACCGGATGTTACTCTCGGTCAAGACAATTTTGTAGAATTCTCTTTCAAACTACAGTTGCCTCTCGATAATTCGAAACTGAAGGGACTCATAAAATATTTCGAACTATCAAGTGCTCTGTAACTTTTTTAAAAGCAACGGTGCCTGTAAGGCTGTAAAAACAACTTTGCAACTTGAAATTGTCGAATGTTAGACGCCGATGAGTTCGAATTTGCGAGTGGTTTAGGTAAATAACAGGGATTTTTCGTTCCAATTATCGAGAGAATAAAAATGTTTAAAAATTTAGTTCGAAATATCAAGAGATTTTGTAGGGAACTAGAGATAACTTTGTGAATTATTGACAGGTTCGATGTATCGACTGTATATGGAAATTATTTATAAGAATATATTTATTGAAATACCGGCCGTATGGCATGGAATTTATGAATAAAAAGAAAGCTTTTCTATGTGAAGTGGTTGAAATTAATTTAACACAATTTGGTAATTGTTTTTAAATAAATATAAATAAAACTTTGTTAAAAGGACACGAGTTGTACATTATAAATCAAATTATAAACAGAAACTTTTAAATTAAATTTTTTTAAATATATTTTCTCTAATGTTATGTTATTTAATAAAAGAAACTGCCTGAATTAATGATCAAATTATCCAATTAATTATAGAGATCCTTCAAAACAACATAATAAATTCATGAGCCTTTACAAAGTCGAATACACAAAATGAATTAAAAATTGTCTAGTTAATTATTACAATAGTGAAAGTCTAATTAAAATGATTATTGAAGCTCACCTGTTTAAAATCTCTTCTTCTAACTTGTCTCTGGCTTTAATTTCTGCTAACTGTCGTCGTTTTTCTTCAATTTGTTGCTGCAGTTCTTCGTTGTATTGCTGTTTTCTTTGCAATTGCTCCTAAAAAGAAAAAAGAAAAAACAAATTAAATTTGGAACAAAAATTAAATTAAGAATAAATTTACCTCTTGAACTTTTCTGTTCCTGGCTTCGACAATTTGATAATTTAAAATACTTTTATGGTTGGAAGTTTGTAATTTGCTGGCCAATTTATCCTTTTCCATTCTCCTGGAATCGAGTACTGGGTTCTGGTTCTCCTTCACTCCCGTCTGCTTCTTAGAAGGTTTTGATTTGGTTGTTTTGCAACCGATTCCAGAAGCCTTAAAATCAAACATTTCCCATTATTTGTTGATTACAAACAAGCGGAAATAAATCAAGGACATTACCTCTTTCAAATACTGTTCATATTCACGCCTCCTGGCCTCTTTTTCACGCCTCGACTCTGGATTAAGGCTGGGAAAATAGGCGTAGAACGTGTCCGTAGCCCATTCCTGACTCATTTTCTCGCCAAAACACTGAAAGAATGGCCCAAATTAGACAACGACTTTAATTCACCGTGAAATAAATTAGAATCGATATTACGCCATCAAAAGGTTTTTACGAAATAAATCAAGTATTCATTAATCGCCCGTCGTTCTCATCATCCTGCCGCGTCAATATGATGTGCTATTAAACACAGCAGGCGACGGAAATCGATTTTTGAATGTGAAGGTCGTTTCTGTTTATGAATGAAAGTAATAATAAAAAATCAATTACCTGTTCAATTGTCGCCAACGCATTTTCCCGTCCATCGGCTATTGAACTCTGATTTTCATCCTTTTCCGGCTGCGTTTCTATGCAAACAAAGTCTTCTACGCCGGTCTTTTCTTCAAGAACTCGTGGAGAAACGTGATTTTTCTTCTCCTTTTCACTGATTACGGCCCATTTTCGTTGCTCCTGCTTCTCCTTTTCAATCAATGCCTTTTGTTGTCGAATAAACTTATCTAACTCACTTAGTCTTTCCATTTTAATTCAAAAATATAACATTTTGTGTTTTTTGCCGACAATTTGTTTACAAAACAAAAATTATTATTATTATTGGCCTAACGGTTTTTGAGATTTAAAACTAAGTATTTTGGAATATAAATAATTTGTTATTATATTTCTAGACAGATTATAATAATTAATAACAATTTCTATCAAAATACACGTCTAACGTTAGTTATAATCAATATTTTAGCTTATTTTATTTGACTATTTTCAAAATTGGCGCGTATCTATACAACCTCTTTCTTTACATTGGTTAGAAAGAGAAAGACAATTTCAATAGTCCCCCTAACGGTGACCACATTAGAAATTGAATTCTAAAAACGAATAGCTCAGTGCAATAGCACAAAAAGTATTTATCGTCTAAAATAATAAAAATCCTCATTCTTCTAAAGTGCTGAAATTTCTCTCACTTCTGATAAAATGAATAACGCGCCGCCCCAACAACCACTCGATCAACATACAACGGCTCCAAATTGGATTTATTATCCCCTCTCCCCCTTATCATCACCAATTGAAACAAATTTGGTACTTATATTAACACTTTTGTGACACTAGTTTAATAAGATCTTCAAAATCTAAATTATAAATCTAACTTAGCTAGTGATTAAAAGAAGTTGAACATAGTGATTTCACTGAATTCAACTATCACTATATTGTGTATTTTCTATAACTTGATAAAATCCTTTTGTAATTGGGTTGTGGGATTCATTGAGAATAGAAGTGTGTAAAAAAATTTGAGTTAGATGAATCAGAACCTATTTTGGATACAAAGATCCGCGCGACACAATTTTAGTCCCTTAAAATGGTTGAATACACTTTCGTTTTTGGTTAATTAAATGTTATTTTATCGTGTATCGGAAGTAAATTAATAGAAATCGTTGATATTTTATTCCTTTTTAAATTTTTTGTTTTAAAAATATATTAATTTTGTATAAAAATATAGTTTTATTGATAAATATTGGAATAAATAGGGTTGCTTGCGGTTTTTTTCACAAAAATATCAGTAATTATTGCAAATAACGCCAAAGTTAATTTAAAACTGAAAATTATCACAATTCAGAATAGTTTTATTAAGAAATAAGTATAATTTAGTGTGCAGGTTGCTTTGTAAAATGAAATAAATTGCAACTTTCGATAGGGTTCACCAAAAATTGTGCATTAAAAGTGTTTTCATGTTTTTTATTTAAAATATATCTAGGAAATATAAAATTCAGGAAAGAATAATATTTAGTTAAACCACAATAAAACCCAATACAAATTTTAACATTTCAATTAAAGGACACAAAGCAGGTGATCCAGATTGTGGACGCCAAAAGTCCATGAAATGTTATAATTGCGGAAAAGTGGGACATATACTCAGGTGGTGTAAAGCGCCCAAGACCGAACATAGAGATAGCAACAAAAGCAGCTTTATAAAGATGATTGAAGAACAACCAAAATCGAATCCATTACTCAGTGAGGGAGGTGCAAATTTTTCCAATATTTTTGCACTCTCTCTTGCGCCGGAGGAGTTTATGTAAATTTTACGCTCTCTCCACCGAGTGGAGGATTGGAAACTCCAATGCTTATGATAATATTAATAATTCTTTGCAATGAAAATGTCATTCAATACCAATGGCGAAAATTTCAATGATGAAGAAGTTCCTGATGGTTGTGCCGGGAAAACTGATCTAATCCATTTAAGAAAAGCCAGACTTATGTTTTTATCTCTCGATAAAGACTACTCTTTCAAATGGAGGAAAAATGGGCGAATCAAACACATTATTCTTGGGATTTTATTAGACGACAAATCACTGGCGTATCTAAGGGGGTGCGGGCCGCCCCGGGCGGCACGATT